>NW_026472375.1:17500-68998 GCF_026875155.1 Cherax quadricarinatus
ATCCATCACCATCATCACCACCACCATCACCACCATCACCATCACCAAAACATTACCACCCTCACACACCATCACCACCACCACCACCCCCATCATCACCACCACACCATCACCACCACACCTCCTCACCAACCACCACACATCACACCTATGCCATCTCCAGCCACCACCACAATCACCTTCATCACCTTCACCACCACCATCACCATCACCACCGTCCACCACACCACCACCACCATCACCACTATACCTCACCATCACCACCACCACCACCATCACACCACCACCACAACCACAAACCCCTACCACCACCATCACCATCACCCACCACCACCACCACGACCACCACCACCACCCTCACCGCATCACCACCACCACCACCACAACCACCACCACACAACCATCACCACCATCACCATCGTCACCACGACCACCATCACCACCACCATCAATACCATCACCACCACCACCATCAACCACCATCACGACCATCACCACCACCACCATCACCACCACCACCATCATCATCACCATCACCACCATCATCATCATCACCACCACCATCACCACCATCACCACCACCAGAACCATCACCACCATCACAACCATCACCACCACCACCACCCCCATCATCACCACCATCACCACCATCACCATCACCACCACCACCACAATCACCTCCATCACCACCACCACCACCATCACACATTTGCCATCTCCAGCACCACCATCACCTTCATCACCTTCACCACCACCATCACCACCACCGTTACCACCACCACCACCATCAGCACCGCCACCACCATCACCTTCATCACCTTTACCACCACCATCACCACCACCACCACCATCACCACCACCATTACCAGTATCACCATCATCACCACCACCACCATCATCATCACTACCACCACCATCTCCATCACCACTACCACCACCATCAACATCATCACCACCACCAGCACCAAAACCACCACCACCACCACCACCATCCCCACCACCAGCATCACCACCACCATCACCACCACCATCATTACCAGTATCACCATCACCACCACCACCATGACCACCACCATCACTACCACCACCACCATCACCACCACGACCAGCACCACCACCACCACCACAACCATCACCACCATCACCTCAACCACCATCACCACCACCATAACCATCACCACCACCATCACCACCACCCATCACTATCACCACTATCACAACCATCACCACCATCACCACCACCACCAACACCATCAATACAATCACAACCACCACCACAATCACCACCATCACCACCATCCATCACCATCACCACCACCACCATTACCACCACCACCACTATCACCACCATCAAACCCCCACCACCATCATCATCCACCACCACCACCCCCACCAACATCTCCACCACCACCATCAACACCACCACCATCCCCACCACCACCATCTCCACCACAACCACCAACATCACCCCCACCACCATCAACTCCACCGCCACCACCACCATCACCACCACCACCGCCACCACCATGACAAAGACCACCACCACCATCACAACCATCAAAACCATCACAAGCATCACAACCTCCATCACCACGACCAATCACCACCATCACCACCCCACCACTATCATCACCACCATCACCACCCTCACCATCACCACGACCACCATCACAACCACCACCATCATCATCACCACCACCACCATCACCAAACCCCCACCTTCACACCACCATCACCACCTTCACTATCACCACACCACCACCACCATCACCACCATCACCACCACCATCAATACCACCACTACCATCACCACCACCATCATCACCCACCACCCTCAACACCATCACCACCATCACCACCACCATCAACACCATCACCACCACCATCACCACCACCATGACCAACACCACCACCATCACCACCACCACCACCATCACCACCACCATCAATACCATTACCACCACCACCACCATCACCACCACCACCACCATCACCACCATCACCACCAGCACAACCAACCACAACGACCATCAATAGCATCACCACCAACACCATCACCACCACCATCACCACCACCACCTCCATCACCACCTCAACCATCACCACCTCAACCATCACCACCACCATTACCACCATCACCCCCACCACCACCATCACCCTCACCATCCTCACCACCACCACCACCACCATCACCAATATCACCACCACCAATATCACCATCAACACCACCATCACCACCATCACCACCATCACCACCACCATCAATACCACCACCACATCACCACCACCATCATCACCACCTCCACCATCACCACCACCATAACACCATCACCACCATCACCACCATCACCACCACTATTTAACACCATCACCACCATCACCACCTCACCCCACCATGACCACCACCACCACCATCACCGCCACCATCACCACCACCATCAATACCATAACCACCATCCCACCACCACCACCATCACACCATCACCACCAGCACAACCACCACAACGACCATCAATACCACACCACCCCCAACACCAATCCACCCCCACCATCACCACCACCACCTCCATCACTACCTCCACCATCACCACCACATTACCACCACCCTCACCATCCTCAACCACCACCCCATCACCATCACCATTATCACCACCACCACAATCCACCACCACCCCCCCCACCATACCAACCACCCATCCCCCATCATCACCACCACCACCACCAATACACCACAACCCACCATCACCAACACCCCACCACAACCCCCACCACCAGAACCCCAATACCATCACCCCACCACCACCACAATCCACCAACACCACCACCATCACCACCACCATCAAACCACCACAACCACCATCATCATCATCATCACCACCACCACCATCACCATCAACATCACCATCAACACCCCCATCACCACCACCATCTCACGATCACCATCACCACCACCCCCACAACCACCACCACCACAGCCATCACAACCACACCACTACCCTCACCATCAAAACCACTATCAACACCATCACTTCCACCCCCACCACCACCCTCACCAACCCCCACCACCACCATCACCACCACCTTGATCACCATCACCATCATCACCACCACGATCACCACCATCATCACCACCACCGCCATCCACCACCACCCCCATCCCCCAACATCACCACCACCATCACCCCCACCACCACCACCATCAACACCGCCATCATCACCACCTCCACTATCACCACCACCACCCACACCATCACCATCACCACAATCACCACCACCACCATCACCACCAGCACAACCACCACCACAACCATCAATACCATCAATACCATCACCACCACGACCACCATCACCACCACCACCACCACCGTCACCACCACCCATAACCACCACGACCATCAACACCATCACCACCACCACCATCACCACCGTCACCTCCATCACCACAACCTTCACAACCACCACCATCACCACCACTACCATCATTACCACTATCACCATCACCACCATCACTACCACCGCTATCTCCATCACCACTACCACCACCACCACCATCACCACCACAACTATCACCACCATCACCACCGTCACCACAACCACCATCACCACCACAATCAATACCATCACACACCATCAACACCACCATCACCACCATCACCATCACCATTATCACCACCATCACCACCCCCACCACCACCCCCACCATCACCACCACCATCACCATCACCACCACAACCACAACCACCACCACCACCACCACCACAATCATCACCACCACCATCACAAACCATCACCACTACCATCACCATCAACGCCATCACTACCACCAACACCACCACCACCATCACCACCACCATCACCAACACCACCACCATCACCACCACGATAAACCATCACCACCACCACATCACATCCCCTCCACCACAATCACCCCCACCATCCCCCCCCGCCATCACCACCACCACCATTACCCCATAACCACCAACATACCACCCCCATCACCACCCATCACAACCACCATAAATACCATCTCACCACCACCATCCCACCTTACAACCAAAATCAATCCCATTTTCACCACCTCCACCATCAACACCCCCGGGGGTTACACCCCCAAGTTTTTTTTAAAAAACTTTTCCCTTTTCTTTTTAGGCAAAACCCAATTTTTGGGTCAGGAGGTTAGGGAAATTAATAGTGATCCTTCGGAATCCAATTTTAATTAAGTATATTCATAATACAACAAAAAGCCAAAAATAAAATACAAATTACCCGTATAAAAGGGTTAAAGAAGCATGTTTTTTTCTATAGTATCCAACTTAAATAAGGCTTCATAACAGCGATTAGGAGGAAATCCTAGATATTAAAATATATATAAAGGGAGATTACTTTAATGTATAAAGCTTTTTTTCCCAAATTTGGGAAAGCAGTCAGAATAAAAACAAATATGTCCGGGCCGGGGCTAAAAAACCCTTTGGGCCCATTTTCCCAAAGGACGACAGGAGTGTTCTCGTTGGCGCTACTTCTTCACGGGTCGTCCCTCAACCTTGAGCAAAAGGGTTTAAAGGGGGTCACGTGACGTGACTCCCCAACATCAGTAGAGTATTTTAAACAAAAAGGGGGGGGAAAGGGGGGTATAACCATCGAACTTCACGGCTAACTATACACCGGCAAAACCGGGGGGCAGGCAGGTTACTATACCTCCAATTAAACTTTCATGGCCAGTTACATAAATTATAAAAATTGTTAATAAAATTAGTCTTAAAAATTTACAAGGACGTTTTTTTCCCAATTTGGGGCTATTAAAGGAAAAAACCGCAATGTAAATTAAAGGAATTTTTAACCGAAAGGGGCATGACCCCCCGGGCCCCCAAAAGGGAAAAATTTATCTCGGGTTTAAGATCTGATGGTGTAGAAAAAACCCAACCACCCCGGGGGGGTATAGGGATGGGGGGTACATTCATTCCAAAGGTTTAGTCACCCTTGTTTTAAAACTGATCCAGAAACACTGCTTACTGAAAAGGGAATTTTTCCCGTAGTTAGGCCATAAATTAGGGCGAGGGAAGCATCGGCTAACCTTTTCCCTCAAACCCCTTATGTAAAAATGGAGATCCGGAAAGGTTTGGGACCCTTTAAAGCCCAGCGTAATTTTCAAACTTTTTTTTGATTTAATAGAATTTTAAAAGGTTAGAGGATTATGGCCCTGAGTAAATATTTATCACATAAAGGATATAACCGAGGAAATACGTCAAAGTGTTCTAAGGACAACACTAAAGCCGGGGCTTTTTTTTTCTAGGGTTTTGAAAAAAGGATCTTTGATTTTCTTTCAATTTTAGGAAAAAAAAAAATTTTGGGAATGTAAAATTTATTCCCGTTTTTGGAAGGGATTGCAAAAAGGGACAGCCCCTATTGCTGCATCACGGGCATCAACATGGAGGGTAAAAGGGAAATTTTGGGAAATTGGGTGCACGAAATTACGGGGGCAGAGGAAAGGAAACTTTTTTAAATTTTAAAAAAAGTTTTTTTCACAATTCCCCCCCCAAATTTAAAATTTTATATTTAGGAGGGAAAAATTAAAGTGGGGGGGAGGAAAACTTGAGCAAAGTTTGGGGCAAAAACGCCTGAAATAAGTAGCCCCCCCAAAAAATCGTTGGAGGGTTTTCCCTGCCCCTGAGGCGCCCGGGAAAATTTAAAATTTGGGCTTGGCCCTTTAAAATTGGGGGGGGGCGGGGGGCTACTGGGTCCCTTCCCTATTTTAAAACCGAGATATTTAATTGGGTTTTAAAACCAAAGTCACATTTTTTTTAAATTTACAGTAAATTGTATTTTTGCAATGCTTTCAGTAGGGGCCTAATTTTTCAAAAATGAGCCCTGCCAGTCATCACAAAAAAAACCCCCCAGGCGTCTAATATGCCTCTCACTTCTAAGGGTTGGACTAAAATTTTCCCATAATTCTTTTTGGAAAAGGAGGCAGCGTTACAAAAGCCGAAAGGCAAAACCCTCATACGAAAATTTAGTCCTTTTCTTAACTCAAAAACCCAAAGGATTTAAACGGCACCTGGTAAAACCCTCTCAGTAAGTTTTAATCTGGTCAAAAAGGTTGGCCCCGGCAAACAGCATCTATTAAATCTTTCAATCCGGGGAAAAAGGGGAAAACCCCATTGGTTGGTGACTAAATTTTTACTTTACGGTAAACGGGGAAAAGGCTTTAGGGTTTCCATCTTTTTTTGGGGAACCAATAAACAGGGAGGGCCCAAGGTGTCCAACGGGGGTTCTTTTAAAATTATTTTTCCAGTAATTTTTATTTATTTTTTTGTTAAATTAATTCTGTTTAAAGCGGGAAAGGGGACCCGGAAAGGGGGAAATTGCTTTATTGGACTATTTTTAAACCCCAAATTCAAATCGTGGAAACCCAATGTACAAGGAGAAGGGATATTTTTTAAAGAGGGGTTTTTTATATTTAGTGTTTTACTCTTTGTTTTGGGAGTTTTTTTGGGAGGTGGGAAAAAGAACTTCCAGGAAAGGGTTTAAGTTTTTTTAAAATTTCAGAATTATGTATTTCTAAATTCTCTTACTTCCCTTACATTTGTCTTCCTTATTTCAGGGGATGAAAGGTTGAATAGGGGTAATAATAGTGGGGAGAAGGCAGACCGTACTTCTTTAAGTTATCTATGAAAAACCTTTTAAATTTTTTTACGACGCCCTGGTTAAACGGACCAGATAATTACCTATTTTCTTTGTCTACAAATTTCAATGGCCCCCAAATATCTAGGTTTTAAAGAATGCCTGGAATTAAGTTTTTAACAAACCCAAAATTCCCATTTGGAGAGAATGAACGGGGATTTACCCTTTTTGGGCGTAAGATTTTTTCTTTTGGCTTGAGCTTTTTGTCAGATTCACGGCAGCTAAGCTTTTTAATTTGGAGAGGGGGTTCCCTTTCCAAAGTAAAAGGGGGGGGGGATAAAGGGGTCCTTTTCTTCCTATCCAAGAATCTCGTAATATGGCGGGGGGTTTCCTCGCACGGATGCCAAAAAAATCAAGTCAAATGGAGAGTATTTATTTACTTTCTTGTTCACTTAAACGGAGGGCAAAAGGGAAAAAGAAAGGGAAAAAACCTTCGTCCCTTTCACGAGAATATTGCTCACAGAAAAGCACAAAAAATTTAATTTAAGTTTTGGTGGAATCTTTCTACCCACTCCTTGTGACGGGGGGATATTGCTTTTGGGGAGGATCTGTCTTAAATCCAATCGGCCCCCCTAGCCTCCTTTTTTTTTAAAACCCTTTGACGTAAAAATTTGAACCCTTTGGGCAGATTGAATTTCACGTTTTTGCCTAATTGAGCAAAAAAGCGTATTTTAAAGCTCTTGCTATATTTCTGGAATTAATTTTTGGGCATTGGGGGGTAAATCAGGGTAACCCCCGTTGCCAATTTTTATGATAGTGAAGATATAGGGTTTCCCCTTTTTGTGCGGGGCAACGGGCTACACAATCAATAACTAATCTTTTAAAAGGTTTTTTTCAGGGCATTTTATTGGAAGTAAAGGGGCAGGACGCGGGATTGTGGGGGGCGTTTTGCCTATTATTTTACCCAAAAGTGGCATTTCCCCTAGTTTTTTCCCGCAATATAAGTCCTCATTTGAGCCAAAAAAAATTTCCTAATCTTTTTTTTCTGTCTTACGGAAAACCCCCAAAAAGACCTCCATGTGGGTTAATATGGGCTAGTTCAAAAAACCATATTACTTTAAGGGTGATGGCACCACTAACCAAGTTTTTTCCCTTTTTAAACCCGAATCATTACATTATTTCTCTTTTCCAAAAAGAAAAAAAGTCTTCATCCCAAAAGGTAAACCCTTCCCCTTTATTTCCCTTTTGGGTTTAAAATTTTATGTCCTTTAGCAATTCTCGACTGAATTGGGTTCGCTAAAAAAGAAGTTTTAAAAACCCAATTCATTTTGGGCATTTTTTAAAAGGGTGTTTTAATATCCAAATTGTTTAAATTCTTAGCCATGGCTCTGGTGACCACTTTTAAAGGGGGAAAAAAATCTAGGGCCCCGCTTTTGAGGGGTTCTAATGCATAATTTACATCACCCTGGATTATCTAAAAAAACCCGAGGCTCTCTGGGTATCTCCAATTGAAACAATTCGTTCCCGATTAAATTTTAAAACCCGCCCCGGGAATGGGGAAAAAGGGTTTTTTTAAAATCCCCCCTTGGAACCCGCCCACATACCAGGGAGTTCTAAAATAAATCCTTATATTTATTGGGGCCTCCGTAAGCCTCTAATTAAAACGTCTAAACCGGGGTTTACTATCGTAGGTAACTTTCCAGGTTTGATCTTAATAAAGAGGATAGCTGCCAGTACTCGAAAGGTAGTGATATTTACAACCTTTCTTTTTCAGAGTCCGAACTTCCCCTGGGGAAAAATAGGGTTTCCCTAGCTACTCGGCCCTTTTTTTTGAAGCACTGTCGTGGTTTAAAATCATCTATTTGACGGTCTGCTAAAATGAGGCCCCGAAAAGGTAGAGATTCATCATCCGGAAATTTCCCTACTTCCGAGAGGAATTTAATTTCCCGGGGGAGGATTCTCCCCCTTAGTTGGGTTTTTTCTTCCCCCTGTTTTGCCACACTTTTAACTTTCTATGACCCCAAAATTTTTAAAAAAAGGCACAGTGGGAAATTTATCTTTAGGATACTTTGGAGAAAAAGGGGCCGTTTGTAAACCCGTTTTTTGCGAATACCCCCTTCAAAGGTTCGCCAGCTGGAAGGGTTTTTCCCACAGTCAATCTTGAACTAAAACCTTGGGGGGTAAAATTTCTTTTTTCCCCCGGGGCTTAGACTTTCTGTGGTTTTGCATGGGAAATTTTAAAATGAAACTGCGTGGGCAGCAGTATCTAAAAAGTTTGTTTAGGAAAGTCAAAAGATTTAAATAGAACCCCCTTTTGGGAAAAAAAAATTTTTAAAAGGTTTTTCATGCAAATCAGCTGGGAAAGTGACTCGACTGAGGCGGGTCCCGCCCGGCCCCAACCCAAAAGCCTTTGAAAAGCAAGGGGCTTTTCCCTGGCAAAAGGGCCACCCAAGACTGCTTTAAGGAAAATTTCTTTTAGAGTTCTTAACATCTTTTACCTGAGTTTTAAACAAATATTTTCAAAAGGTTTAAATTTGGGAGTTATTTTTTTGGGGTTTTCCTATTAAAGATGATGTAAATTTAAAACAGCCCCAAAATTTAGGAGGCCATTGAAACACCTTCGCCGATTTTTGAATGCCCTTTAAAAAAAAGAAACTAAAATTTTCCCCGTAAATTTAGGCATCAAAGAGGCTGCTTTACCCCGGTCAAATGAAGGGATTTTTATACATATTTCCGATTCTCTTTTTTCCTTTAGTACTTCCCCCTTCTAAACAAAGTTCACGTTCAAAATTCTTTCCCCTTTTTTAATTTTCTGGGCCCTTTTACAAAAAAGGGGGTTTTTAAGCGAAAAAAATACGTTTTTAGACCCTACAAAATTCTCCCTTTGATTGAATAGTAGTCAAAAGGGCTAAAGAGATTTTTAGGTTTGGAAAAGTGTTCATCAACCAAAAAAGGAAAATTCTTTTTCTGTTTCAAAAAAAAAACTGTAAAGGGGTTTTCCCGGATCCGTTTTTTTAGCCGAGGAGTTCTGTTCCCCATATAGTCCTTTGGGGATGGAAATTTGGGGTCGTTTTTGCAGGGGTAGCGTTTCCGGAGTATCGGGAAGGTCCCTGTCCCTAGTCTCCGTAGGGGTTTTTTAGCGTCGTAGTTTTGGCCCCGGGTTTTCCCGTAGAAAAGAAATTTAAAAAGGAAGGGGAAAATCTGCTTCTCCATTCTCAGTCCCTGGTTCCCCGCCCATCTGGAAAAAGGGAAAATTCTTACATACATCGCTGTCCCGGGGAGGGGAAATGCCCCGTCTTTTTTAAAACCCAAGCTTCGTGTAATTGCCAAAAAAAGATTGGGGGCTTCAAAAAATGTAAACTCTCCTTGTTTAAAATCTTCAAACCCCTCCAAATTTTTACATTCAAATTTTTTAAAAGGGAAAATTTAGTGTTTTTGCCCCCCGGAAAACAGGCCCCCAAAATTGTTACAAATCCAAGTTTGTAACAACATTTCCTTCTTTTTGGGGCTTAAAAAAATTTTGGGCAGAGAGGTTAGGGTAATAATAAATTTATCCTCCGGAAAGCCTAATTTTAACTAAGTTATTCATAATACAACAAAAACCAGAAATAATATACAATTAACGTATTTTAAGTTTTAAAAATGCATGTTTTTTCTTTTAGTAAACCAACATTTTACATAAGGTTTCATAACAGACGGGTTTTAGGAAAGGGGATCCTAAATAACAATTATAAATGGAGATTACTTTTTAAAGTATAAAGTCTTGTTTTCCCCAAATTTGGAAGCAGTCAGAATAAAAAAATATGTCCAGGCCGGCTAATAACCTTGGCCAGTTAACCCGAGACGAGGGAGGAGTGTTCTCGTTGGGTGCTACTTCTTCAAATGCTCTCCCTCAAACCCTTTAGCTAAGGGAAAGTGGGTCCCCGTGACGTGACTCGCCAACACTCAAATTTTGAGTAGTTGAACATGGAAAGGGGGGGGAAAAAGGGGGGGGAAAAGGGGGGGTTTTAAACCCTTTGAAAACACGGCTAACTTTTCACCGGGACAACCGGGCGGCAGGCAGGGTTTCTATACCTCCAATTAAACTTATCATGGGCCCTTTTTACTTTAAAATTTTAATAATTTTTTAATAAGAATTAGTCCCTTTAAAAATACAAGGGCGTTCATTTTCCCAATTTTGCTATTAAAGGAAAAACCGCAATGTAATAAAAAAAGGAAGGTTTAAACCCTAGGGGGATGACAATCACCACCACCGCCAAACCCTCACCCCCCCCCCCCCCCCCCCCCAAACCCCCCAGCACAACTGCCACCCACCACCCTTCCCAAAAAACCCTCACCACCCTAAACCCTCACCTCCCCCATCACCACCTCCCCCATCACCATCACCACCACCACCATCACCACCCCCACCACCACCCCCATCATCACCACCCCCACTATCACCACAACCATCCCAACCACCACCATCACCACTACAAACCATCATTACCACTATCACCATCACCACCACCACCATCACCATCACTACCACCACTATCTCCATCACCACTACTACCAACACCACCATCACCACTATCACCACCAACACCATCACCACCATAACAACCCACCCCACCATCACCATCACCACCGTCACCACAACCACCATCCCCACCACCATCAATACCATCACCACCACCATTACCACCACCACCACCACGACCACCATCACAACCATCACCACCACCATCACAACCATCACCACCATCACAACCATCGCCACCACCATCATTAATATTATTGTGCTGAAAGCACATATCACATTTATAATTCTTAAGTACCGTCTGGTACATTAACATTTAATAAGATATTACAAATATGTACAAGTGTGTATGTATGAGTGTAAGTGCTCTAAGTAGTTCGCTATGTCTCAAGACTCGACTAGACTTGAACAAGAGACTGTCAAAGTCCTCAAATAAACTAACTTCTTGACCGACTGGCAACCAGAACAGTCTGCTTGAACAATGAAAAGAATGCTAAGCCCAATAGCCATATAACAAGCGACTGCTACACAATTAGGATCAAGGAGATAATATAACGACACTAAGTAGGGACCATCAGCAGATCCTCCACAAAAGTTACAAAACTCCCATACTACTGAATCTAAGTTCAGCATAGGAAAAACCCGACTGTGACAATACACAGAAACCAGTACAAAATTAGGTCAGAAGCTATAGCTAAGAACCTGAGATGTTCAGAGTGTCTAAGCGACACACAACCTCAGTACAACGTCGAAACTCACTAAGTCTATACAATGTTCTGTGAACAGAGTTCTACAGAACTAACAAGAATAATGAGACAGACAATCTGTCCAACCACCAAGCGAGTCTACGGCAGACTGAATACTTCACGAGAGGTGAGGACACCCCCCCCTCGATCACGTGATAGCCCCGTGGACAGCACAGCTCAGAAGCCGGCAGTATAACGAGCGAAGCGATAATTACAGTAGTTTGACAATCAAGACTTGAACTGAGCACATATTATGTACATCCTAACAACATAAGTCAAATAAGAATATAAAGCAATACATTTACGATTTAGTTATTATCGCAAATATAAGCAATATAAAATTATATGAAAAGGTAATAATTATATATTTACATAATAATCATTGTAACCCATTTAGGGGTTGCAACAAACACTATCTCTACCACCTCCATCACCACTATCACCACCATAACCATCACCATCACATCACCACCACCACCACCATCACCACAACCACCACCACCACCACCATCAATAAACCATCACCACCACCACCATCACCACCATCACCACCACCACCACCACCACCATCACAACCACCATCACAACCGCCACCATCACCATCACCACCATCATCACCATCATCACCATCACCACCACCACCATCACCACCACCACCACCATCACCATCAATACCATCACCATCACCACCACCACCATCACCACCAAAACCATCACCACCATCACAACCATCACCATCACCATCACCACCACCACTACCCCCATCATCACCACCACCACCACCATCACCATGACCACCACCACCACCATCACCTCCATAACCACCAACACCACCACCACCATCACCACCATCACACCGCCATCTCCACCACCACCACCATCACCTTCATCACCTTCACCACCACCATCACCACCACCACCACCGTCACCACCACCATCACCATTACCACTATCACCGTCACCACCACCATCACCACCACCACCACCATCACCATCACTACCACCACCATCTCCATCACCTCTACTACCACCATCACAATCATGACCATCACCTCCACCACCACCACCACCACAACCACCACCACCACCACCATCACCACTATCAACCACCACACCACCACCATCACCACCATCACCACCGTCACCACAACCACCATCACCACCACCACCGTCACCAGAACCACCATCACCACCACCATCAATACCATCACCACCACCACCACCACCACCACAATCACCACCAACACCATCACCACCACCACCATCACCACCATCACAACCATCACCACAACCACAACCACCACCACCACCATCAATACCTTCACCACCACCAAAATCACCACCATCACCACCATCACCACCAACACCACCACCATCATCACGACCATCACCACCTCCACCACAACCACCACCACCACCATACCACCACCACCATCACCATCACCACCACAACCACTATCACCACCACCCCAACATCACCACCACCACCAAAACCATCAAAACCAACACAAGCATCACCACCTCCATCACCACCACCATCACCACCATCACCACCACCATCACCACCACCTCAACCACTATCACCACCACCCCAACATCACCACCACCACCAAAACCATCAAAACCAACACAAGCATCACCACCTCCATCACCACCACCATCACCACCATCACCACCACCATCACCACCACCTCCACCACCTTCACCACCACCATCACCACCTTCACCATCACCACCATCACCACCACCACCACCATCACCACCACCATCACCACCTCCATCACCACCAATACTATCATCATCACCACCATCACCACCACCACTATCATCACTATCACCACCACCATCACCACCATCACCACCACCACCATCTCTACCACCACCCCAACCATCACCACTACCACCACCATCACCACCACCACCACCATCACCACCTTCACCATCACCACCACCACCATCACCACCACCATCACCACCACCACAATCATCACTATCACCACCACCACCATCACCACCATCACCACCGCCACCATCTCTACCACCACCACAACCATCACCACTACCACCACCATCACCATCACCACCATCACCCTCACCACCACCACAACCATTAACACCATCACCACAAGCACCACCACCAACACCACCACCACCCACCACCACCATCATCACCCCCCATCATCACCACGACCACCACCATCACCACCACCACCACCATCACCACCACCATCATCACCATCACCATCACCACCACCACTACCATCATCACCACCACCATCACCACAAAACCCTCACAACCACCATCACCACCACCACCATCACCACCACCATCACCACCACCACAATCCCCACCACCGCCATTACCACCACCACCACCACCACCATAACCACCAACATCACCACCACCATCACCACCACCATCAATACCCTCACCACCACCACCACCACCAACACCACCATCATCACCACCTCCACCATCAAACCACCACCACCGCCACCATCACCACCATCACCATCACCAATATCACCACCAGCACAACCACCACCACAACCATCAATACCATCACCACCATCACCACCACCACCTCCATCACCACCTCCACCATCACCACCACGACCATCAACACCATCACCCACCACCACCATCATCACCACCACCACCACCACCACCATCACCACAACCATCACAACCACCACCATCACCACCACTACCATCATTACCACTATCATCATCACCACCATCACCACCACGACCACCAACACCATCACTATCACCGCTATCTCCTTCACCACTACTACCTCCACCAACACCACCACCACCACCATCACCACTATCACCACCAAACCCACCATCACCACCATCACCACCATCACCACCACCATCACCACCGTCACCACAACCACGATCCCCACCTCCATCAATACCATCACAACCATCAATACCATCACCATCACCACCACCATATCATCACCCCCCACCACCATCATCACCATCACCATCATCACCACCTCCACCACCACTATCGCCACAACCATCACCACCACCAATACCACCACCATTACCACCACCACCACCTCCACCATCACCACTACCACCACCTTCACCACCATCACCACCACCACCACTCTAGCACCATCACCACCACCACCACAACTATCACCACCATCTCTACCACCATCACCATTACCACTACCACCACCACCACTATCACCACCATCACCACCTCCATCACCACCATCATCATCATCACCACCATCACTACAACCACCACCACCTCCATCACCATCACCACCACCATCACCATCACAACCACCACGACCACCATCACAACCATCACCACCATCACAACCATCACCACCATCACAACAATCGCCACCACCATCATTTATATTATTGTGCTGAAAGCACATATCACATTTATAATTCTTAAGTACCGTCTGGTACATTAACATTTAATAAGATATTACAAATATGTACAAGTGTGTATGTATGTGTGTAAGTGCTCTAAGTAGTTCGGTATGTCTCAAGACTCGACTAGACTTAAACAAGTGACTGACAAAGTCCTCAAATAAACTAACTTCTTGACCGACTGGCAACCAGAACAGTCTGCTTGAACAATGAAAAGAATGCTAAGCCCAATAGCCATATAACAAGCGACTGCGACACAATCAGTATCAAGGGACCATCAGCAGATCCTCCACAAAAGTTACAAAACTCCCATACTACTGAATCTAAGTTCAGCATAGGAAAAACCCGACTGTGACAATACAAAGAAACCAGTACAAAATTAGGTCAGAAGCTATAGCTAAGGACCTGAGATGTTCAGAGTGTCTAAGCGACTAAGTCTATACAATGTTCTGTGAACAGAGTTCTACAGAACTAACAAGAATAATGAGACAGACAATCTGTCCAACCACCAAGCGAGTCTAGAGCAGACTGAATACTTCACAAGAGGTGAGGACACCCCCCCCCCTCGATCACGTGATAGCCCCGTGGACAGCACAACTCAGAAGCCGGCAGTATAACGAGCGACAAGCGATAATTACAGTAGTTTGACAATCAAGACTTGAACTGAGCACATATTATGTACATCCTAACAACATAAGTCAAATAAGAATATAAAGCAATACATTTACGATTTAGCTATTATCGCAAATATAAGCAATATAAAATTATATGAAAAGGTAATAATTATATATATACATAATAATCATTGCAACCCATTTAGGGGTTGCAACAACCATCATCTCTACCACCTCCATCACCACTATCACCACCATAACCACCATCACCATCAGCATCACCACCACCCCCCATCACCACAACCACACCACCACCACCATCAATACCATCACCACCACCACCACCATCACCACCATCACCACCAAACCACAATCACCACCATCATTACCACCATTACCACCACCACCACCACCACCACCATCACCACCACCACCATCACCACCACCACCATCATCACCATCACCATCATCACCAAACCCCAACCATCACCACCACCACCATCACAACCACCATCACAACCACCACCATCATCATCACCATCACCACCATCACCATCATCACCACACCACCACCATCACCACCAACCACCATCACCATCAATACCATCACCATCATCATCACCATCACCACCAACACAACCATCACCATCACCACCACCACTACCCCATCATCACCACCACCACCACCCATCACCATCACCACCACCACCACCATCACCTCCATCACCACCACCACCACCACCACCATCTCACCCTCGCCATCTCCACCACCACCAACATCTCCTTCATCACCTTCACCACCCCATCACCACCACCACCACCGTCACCACCACCACCACCATCACCACTATCACCGTCACCACCATCACTACCACCACCATCTCCATCACCTCTACCACCACCATCACCATCATCACCATCACCTCCACCACCACCACCAGCACCACCACTGTTACACTCCAAGTATTGTAACAACTATTTCCTTCTTTTTAGAGCATAACAATTTTGGTCAGAGAGGTTAGGGTAATAATAATGATCCTCCGGAATGCCTAATTTTAATTAAGTATATTCATGATATAACAAAAGCCAGTTTTAATATACGAATTATCGTATATAAGTTAAGAATACATGTTTCTTCTGTAGTATCCAACATATACATAAGGCTTTCAAAACAGACGATTAGGAGGAGATCCTAGATATAACATATATATAAATGGAGATTACTTTATACATTAAAGTCTTGTTTCCCAATGGGAAGCAGTCAGAATAAAACAGAATATGTCCAGTCCGGCTAATAAACCTTGGCCAGTTACCAGAGACGAGCAGGAGTGTTCTCGTTGGCTGCTACTTCTTCACTGCTCGTCCCTCAACCATGAGCATACAGGTAAAGTGGGTCACGTGACGTGACTCACCAACACTTAGTAGAGTAGTTGAACATAAAGGGGGGGGGGGGAGGGGGGGGGGTATAACCATCGAACATCACGGCTAACTACACACCGGCACACCGGGCGGCAGGCAGGTTACTATACCTCCAATTAAACTTATCATGGCCATGTTACATAAATTATAATTGTTAAATAAGAAATAATCTTAATAATACAAGGACTTCATTTCCAATTTAGAGCTATTAAAGGAAATGACCGCAAATGTAATATTAAAGGAAGGTTAACCACATAGGGCATGACACCCCGTCCCAACAAGCAATATCTCGCGTTTTAAGATGCCAGATTGGAGTAGAAGAAACCAACCCGCTGGTATAGGATGAGGTACATTCATTCCAAGGTTAGTCCCATCCACTTGCTGAAACTGGTCCAAAACTGGGGGGTGCTTGAACTGCAAAAGAAATTTCCGTAGTTAGCGCATATAGGAGCGAGCGAGAGCATCGGCTAACACTTGCCGAACCCTTTATGTGAAAAATGGAGATCCGTAAGGTTGGATCACTTAAAAGCCAGCGTAATATCCTAACATTTTTTGATTTCATAGAATTTTTGAAAGTTAGAGGATTAGTGGTCTGAGTAAATATTTTATCACATGAGGGAGATAACCGAGGTATACGTCAAAGTGTCAAGACAACACTAAAGCCAGGGCTTCTCTTTTTTCTATAGTTTGAATAAGATCTTTGATATTCTTTCAATTTATAGGAAAAATAACATATTGGATGCAGAATATTACCGTTTTGGGAAGATGCAATAAGACAGCACCCTATTGCTGCATCACTGGCATCAACATGAGGTGAAAGGAATTTGGAATTGGTCACGCAATACTCGGGCAGAGGAAAGGAAAACGTTTAAAGTTTAAAAGCTTGTTCACAATTCTCGTCCCAAATTAAATTTATATTTAGGACTGGTCAATCTAGTCAGGGGGGAGGCACTTGAGCAAAGTTTGGGCAAAAACGCCTGAATAAGTAGCCATTCAAAAATCGTTGAGGGGCTTTCCTGTCTTGAGGAGACGGGAAATTTAAAATAGCTTGGACCTTTAATTGGTCGGGGGCTTACTAGTCCCTTCCCTATTTTAAAACCGAGATATTTAATCTGGGCTTTAACCAAAAGTCACAGTTTTGTAAATTTACAGTGAAATAGTATTTCTGCAATGCTTTCAGTAGTTTGCTCTAATCTTTGTAAATGAGAACTGGCCAGTCATCACTAAAAACCACCAGGTCGTCAAAGTATGCTTCTACACCTTCTAAGGGTTGGACTAAAATGTTTCATAATTCTCTGGAAAGAAGGAGGCGGCGTTACACAAGCCGAAAGGGCATAACCTTATACGTAAATAGTCCCTCTTAACTACGACCCCCCGAATCTCTTGGGCCTCGAGTTAACTGCAGCCTGGTAATACCCTCTCAGCAGGTCTTCCTGGTCTGTCACAAAGGTTGGCACCGCTACAGCAACTATTAAATCATCATCCTGGGTAATGGAAACCCATCTGGTTTGGTGACTGAATTTTACTTACGGTACTCCGTGGCATAGGCTACGGTAGTACCATCGGTTTTGGGACAAATAAACCAGTGGGAGAGGCCCAAGGTGTCCACTGGGTTCTATCAAATTATATTTCCCTAATGTATTTATTTCTTGTTGAATTTAATTCTGCTTAGCAGGAAGACCCGTATAGGGATGCTTTATTGGACTATCTTCTAATCAATTCAATATCGTGAAACCCAATGTACAAGGAGTAGGGATATCTTTGAAATGGAGTTATATTTAGTGATTAACTCTTGATTTGAGATTTTTTTGGAGGTAGGAAGAACTTCCAGGAAATGTCTAGTTCTTTTAAACTTCGATTATGTATCTAATTCTCTTACTTCCCTACAGTGTCATTCCTTATTTCAGTGGATGTAGGTTGAATAGAGGTAATAATAGTAGGGAGAAGACCTGACTCGTACTTCTTTAAGTTATCTATGTGATACCTCTTAATTTTCTTACGACGTCCTGGTTCACGGACCAGATAATTTCACGTCAATTTTCTTTGTCTACTATTTCAATGGGCCCCAATATCTAGGTTTTAAAGAATGTCCTGGAATTAAGTTTTTATTATTATTATTTTTATTTTATTATCACACCGGCCGATTCCCACCAAGGCAGGGTGGCCCGAAAAAGAAAAACTTTCACCATCATTCACTCCATCACTGTCTTGCAAAGGGTGCTTTAACACTACAGTTTTTTAAACTGCAACATTAACACCACCCCATCCTTCAGAGTGCTCACTAATTCAATCGGAGAGAATGAACGAGATTTAGCTTTTTGGTCCATAAAATTTCTTCATTTTGGATTGAGCTTCTAAGATTCACGGTCAGCAAGCTTTTAATCTTGGAGAGAGGTCTTTCGCAAATAGAGGACTGGGATGAAGAAGTCTTCTCTCCTCCCTATCCAAGAATCTCGTAATATGGCTAGGGTCCTCGCACCTGATGTCCAAAAAAATTCAAAGTCAAATGGAGAGTATTTAGTACTTTCCTTGTTCAGCTTCACGAGGGCGAAGAGAAGAAAGGTAAACCTTCGTCCCCATTCACGAGAATATTGCTCACAGTAAGCACGTAAAGTAGATTAAGGGTTTGTGGAATCTTTCTAGCACTCCTTGTGACCTGGGATGATATGCTGTAGAGAGGATCTGTCTTACTTCCTATCGTAGGACATATCCTCTTTAAAAACTAGACGAAAAATTAGAACCTTGGCAGATGAATTTCCGTGTATGCCTACTTGAGCCAAAGAAGCGTATTTAAAGCTCTTACTATAATTTCTGAATTAATTTTGGACATTGGGATAGCATCAGGATACCGAGTTGCCATATCTATGATAGTGTAGATATACTGGTTACCCCTTTTTTTGTGCGGGGCAACGGTCCCTACACAATCAATAACTAATCTTTCAAAAGGTTTCTTCAGGACATTTATTGGAATAAAGGGCAGATCTCGGATTTTGCGCCGTTTTGCTATTATTTTGACAAACGTGGCATTTCCGTAGTTTGTCAGCATACAAGTCCTCATCTGAGGCCAAAAAAAATATTTCCTTATCTTTTTCTCTGTCTACGAGATCCTAAATGACCTCTCCAGTGGATTATCATGTGCTAGTTCAAATACCATATTACCGTATGGACGATGGCATCCACTAACAAAAGGGGGTTTTTTTTATTTTTCCTTTTGAACTCAAATCGCATTATCATTATTTCTCTTCCAAAGAAAAACCGTCTTCATCTACAAAGGTAACCTTTCCTCTTATCCATATTGTTAAACTTTTTATCGTCCTTTAGATCTATAAGAAAATTCTTCTTTATTACATTTCTATAGCTAGGTCCGCAGGATTGGTAAAACTTTGTCACCCTGTGGGTGTCCGACTGATTGCTTTCGCTAAACAGGAAGTTCAAACCTAATTCATTCGACATTTCTAAGGCTGTTGAATATCCAAATTGTTAGAGTTTCTAGCCATGGCTCTGGTGACCACATAATGGGAAATAAATCTAGAGCCCTCTCAGAGGCTTCTAAGCATAAATTACACACAATGATTATCTAAAAACCAGAGGCTCTCTGGGTATCTCCAATTGATCATTTCGTTCCCGATTATAGATCCACGCCGGCAATGGAAAAGGTTATCATGAAAGTCCCACATTGATCCAGCCTACAATATCCAGGCAGTTTCTACATAAATCCCTTATAATAGGGACCTTTATTATTGTGGCCTCCGTAAGCCTCTTACAATAACTCTAGCCGGGGTTTCATTCTAGTAGGTAACTTACCAGGTTTGATCCTTAAAAAGAGAGAAGCTCCAGTATCTCGAAAGGTAGTGATAATACTAACCTCTCTTTACAGAGTCCGAACTTCCCCTGGAAAAAGTAGGGTTCCATAGCAACATCTCTGACCTTTTTCTTCTTGAAGCACTGCGTGTAAAGTCATCTATTAGACGTCTGCTAGACGAAGGCCTGAAAATGGTAGAGATTCATCAACCCAGAGTTTCATACTCCGAGAGAATTTATTACCTGGGTAGGATATCTCCCTCCGTTAGTTTGTTTTAATCTCTCGCTGTTTATGCAACCACTGGGACTGTCTATGACCTAACTTTTTACAAAAAAGCACAGCGGTAATTGATCTTTAGGATATTTGTCTGAGAAAGAGCCGTTTGTCACCTGTTTTTTGTCTGAATACACCTTCAATAGGTTCGCCAGCTGGAGCTTTCCTAGCCTCCAATCTTGCACTAAAACCTTGGGAGGTAGATTGCCGGGGCACGGGCTTAGACCATTCTGTGTTATAGCATGGGAGGAAATTTCAAAGTGATCTGCGTGGGCAGCAGTATCTAACAAGTTATAGTAGAAAGTCAAAAGATAAGTATGAACCCTCTCATGGAAATATATTTAAAAAAGGTCTTCCATGCAACATCAGCTGGGAAAGTGACTCGACTGACCGGCTCCCCCGGCGGCCCTACGCCAACGCTCAGAAAGCAGAGAGCTTTTCCCTGGCAAAGTTCCATCCAAGACTGCTTGAGGATATTTTCTTCAGAGTTCTAAACATCTTTCAAAATAACTGGACAGGTAATAAATCATTAGCTTTCAGAAGAAAATACTTTACCTGAGTATAATCAGAGTATGTTCAAAACGTAAGTTGGCCAGTTATGGTTTGGGCTTTGTCCTATTAAAGATGAATGTATTAAAGCAGCCCAATATTTAGGAGGCATTTCATTCAACCTTTCGCCTGATTTTCGAATGCTTCAAAAAATGAATCTAAATTATCCTTCCGTAAATTTAGGCATCAAAGAGCTGCTTTACAAGGTCAAATGAAGGGATTGTAACACATATTACTAGATTCTTTTTCTTCCTCAGTACTTTCCGTTCATAGAAAAGATTCACGTTCAAAAATTCTCCCCTTTTTAACTTCTCTGGGCTTTACAAAGAGGTTTGAAGCAATAAAAATACGTTTTTCTAGACGTTCAAAATTCTCCTTAGATTGAATAGTAGTCAACAGGGCTAAAAGATTTTGAGGTGGAACGTTTTCATATCCAAAAGGACTTCTTTGTTCTGTTTCAAAACTATCTGTAAATGGTTTACCTGGATCCGTTTCCTTAAGCCTGATGATGTTCTGTTCCCCATATAGTCCTTGGAGATGGGAATTGGAGTCGTTGTACAGCGTAAGCGTTTTCCGAGTATCAGAAGTTCATGTCCGTCGTCTCAAGTAGGGTTTGTTAGGTCGTATGTTTCGGCTCGGGCGTCCTGTAGAAAAGAATTCAAAAAGGAAGGAATATCTGCTTCTCCATTCTCAGTCTCTGGATCCTGCCTCATTCTGGAAAAAGGACATTCTGTATCATACATCTAGACAGTCTGGGCAGTGAAATGCCTGTCGTATTTTATGCCCAAGCTTCGTGCTAATTGCCAACAAGATTGAAGCTTCAAATTCTGTAATTTCTCCTTTGTTATATCTTCAAACCTCTCTGTGCCATTTTCTACATTCATTTTAAAGGAAAAATCAGTGTTATGATCCCGGAACCCAGGCCCCCACTTGTTACACTCCAAGTATGTAACCACTATTTCCTTCTTTTTTAGAGCATAACAATTTGGTCCAGAGAGGTTAGGGTAATAATAATGATCCCTCCGGAATGCCTAATTTTAATTAAGTATATTCATGATATAACAAAAGCCCAGTTTTAATATACGAATTATTAATCGATATAAGTTAAGAATACATGTTTCTTCTGTAGTACCAACATATACATAAGGCTTTCAAAACAGACGAAGAGAGATCCTAGATATAACATATATATAAATGGAGATTACTTTTATGACATTAAGTCTTGTTTCCCAATGGGAAGCAGTCGAATAAACAGAATATGGTCCAGTCCGGCTAATAAACCTTGGCCAGTTAACCAGAGACGAGCTGGAGTGTTCTCCGTTGGATGCTACTTCCTCACTGCTCGTCCCTCAACATGAGCCATACAGGTTAAGTGGGTCACCGTGACGTGACTCACCAACCACTTAGTAGAGTAGTTGAAACATAAAGGGGGGGGAAAGGGGGGGTAATAAACAATCGAACATCACGCCTAACTACACACCGGCATACACCGGGCGGCAGGCAGTTACTATACCTCCAATTAAATACTTATAATGGCCATGTTACATAAATATAATTGTTAATAAGAAAATAATTTAATAATACAAGGACGTTCATATTCCAATTTAGCTATTAAAGGAAATGGATCCGCACTATGTAATATTAGATTAAAGGAAGGTTAACCATAGGGCATGACACCACCACAACCACCACCACCGACCACACCACTATCACAACCACCACCACCACAACCACCACCACCACAACAACACCACCGTCACCACAACCACCATCACCACCGTCACCAAACCACCATCACCACCACCATCAATACCATCACCACGACATCAAACATCACCACCACGACCACCAAATCCTCCACCATCACCACCAACACCACCACCACCATCACGACCAATCACCACCACCACCACACATCACCATCACCATCATCACCACCACCACCAACCCATCAACACATCACCACCACCACCACAACATCAACCACCACCAAACACACACCATCACAAAACACCACCACTCACCATCACAACCATCCACAACATCACCACTCCAATCCACCACCACCATCCACCATCAACCACCACCTACCACCACCACCACCATCCAATACCATCACACCACCCACCACCGATCACCACCATCACCACCACCACCACCATCACCAATACCACCACCACCACCATCATCACCATCACCATCATCACCACCACCACAATCATCACCACCACCACCATCACCACCACTATCACCACCACCACCATCATCATCACCATCACCATCACCACCATCATCACCATCATCACCACCAACATCACCACCGTCACCAATCACCACCATCACCACCATCACCATCACCACCACCAAAACCATTACCACCATCACAACCATCACCACAACCACCACCCCCATCATCACCACCATCACCACCATCACCATCACTACCATCACCTCCATCACCACCATCACACCTTTGCCATCTCCAGCACCCCCACCATCACCTTCATCACCTTCACCACCACCATCACCTTCATCACCTTTACCACCACCATCACCATCACCACCACCACCATCACCATCACCACTATCACCGTCACCACCATAACCACCACCACCACCATCACTACCACCACCATCTCCATCACCACTACCACCACCATCACTATCACCTCCACCACCACCACCACCACCATCACCACTATCACCACCACCCCACAACCACCACCACCACAACCATCACCACCATCACCATCGTCACCACGACCACCATCACCACCATCAATACCATCACCACCATCAATAACATCACCACCACCACCATCACCACCATCACCTCCATCACCATCACCACCACCATCACCACCACCAAAACCATCACCTCCATCACAACCATCACCAACACCACCATGCCCAACATCACCACCATCACCACCATCACCATCACCACCATCTCCATCACCTCAATCACCACCACCACCACCATCACCATCACCACCCTCACACCTTCGCCATCTCCACCACCACCACCATTACCATCACCTTCACCGTCACCGCCACCGTCACAACCACCACCACCATCACCACCACCATCACCATTACCACTATCACCGTCACCACCATCACCACCACCACCACCATCACTACCACCACCATCTCCGTCACCACTACCACCATCACCATCATCACCATCACCACCACCACCACCTCCACAACAACCACCACCACCACCATCACCACTATCACCACCACCACCACCACAACGACCACCACCACAACCATCACCACCATCACCACCGTCACCACAACCACCATCACCACCATCAATACCATCACCACCATCAATACCATCACCGCCACCATCACCATCACCACCACCACCACCACAATCACCACCATCACCTCCACCACCACCACCACCATCACCTCCTCCACCATCACCACCTCCACTATCACCACCACCACCATCACCAAACCACCACCCATCACAACCACCACCATCACCACCAACCACACAACCACCACCATCATCAATACCATCACCACCACCATCACCACCATCACCCACCACCACCATCACACCATCACCACAACCACCACCACCACCATCAATACCATCACCACCACCACCACCATGACCATCACCACCACCACAGCCACCACCACCACCATTACCACCACCACCACCACCATCATCACCATCACCATCATCACCACCACCACCATCATCACCATCCACCATTATCACCACCACCACCACCATCATCACCATCATCACCATCATCATCATCACCATCATCACCATCATCATCACCATCACCACCACCACCATCACCACCATCACCATCACCACCACCAAAACCATCACCACCATCACCACCACCACCACCCCCCATCATCACCACCATCACCATCACCACCTCCACCATCACCTCCATCACCACCACCATCACACCTTTGCCATCTCCCACACACACCACCACACCTTCATCACCTTCACCACCATTATCATCACCACCACCACCGTTACCCACCACCACCACCATCACCACTATCACCGTCACCACCATACACCACCACCACCATCACTACCACCACCATCTCCATCACCACTACCATCACCATCACCATCATCACCATCACCAGCACCACCACCACAACCATTACCACCATCACCACAAGCACCACCACCATCAATACCATCACCTCCACCACCACCATCACCACCATCGCCACCTCCACCATCACCAACACCACCACCACCATTACCACCACCACCACCACAACCACCACCACCACCATCATCACCACCATCATCACCACCACCACCAACACCACCACCAGCACCATCATCACCATCACCACCACCACCATCACCATCATCACCACCACCACCATCACCACCACCATCACCACCACCATCACCACCACCATCACCACCACCACCACCATCATCATCACCACCATCACCACCACCACCACCATCACCACCATCACCACCATCAATATCACCACCACCATTACCCTCACCACCATCAGAACCATCACCATAACCACCACAACCACCATCATCACCACCATCACCACTATCACACCTTCGCCATCACCACCACCACCACCACCATCATCACCTTCACCACCACCATCATCACCTTCACCACCACCCTCACCATTAACACATATCACCATCACCATCACCATCACCACCACCAACACCATCACTACCATCACCATCTCCATCACCACTACCCACCACCATCACCATCAACACCATCACCACCACTACCACCACCACTAAAACCACCACCACCACAACCACCATCACAGCTACCATCAATACCATCACCACCATCAATACCATCAAGACCACCACCACCACCTCCACCACTACCACCATCACCACCACCTCCACCATCACCACCATCACCTCCACCACCACCACCACCACCACCATCACCACCACCACCATCAGCACCACCACCACCACTATCACCATCACCACCACCACCACCACCATCACCACCACCACCACCACCACTATCAATACCATCACCACCACCACCACAATCACCACAATCACCACCATCACCACCATTACCACCACCACCATCACCCTCATCACCACCACCACCATCACCAACACCACTATCCCTACCATCACCACCACCACCACTAACCTCACCACGACCACCACCATCACCACCACCATCACCACCATCGCAAACACCACCACCAACATCACAACCATCAAATCCATCACAAGCATCACCACCTCCATCACCACCACCACTATCATCACCATCACCATCACCACCATCACCCCCATCACCATCACCACCACCACCATCACCATCATCACCACCACTACCACAATCATCACCACAACCACCACACCACCACCACCACCACCATCACCACTATCATCATCATCACCATCACCATCACCACCATCATCACCGTCATCACCACCACCACCATCACCACCATCACTACCATCACCATCTCCACCATCACCACGATCACCATCACCACCAACAAAACCGTCACCACCATCACAACCATCACCATCACCACCACACCCCAACATCACCACCATCACCATCATCACCATCACCACCACCACCTCCATCACCACCACCACCACTACCATCACCACCCTCACACCTTCACCATCTCCACCACCACCACCATCACCTTCACCACCGTCACCACCGTCAGCACCAACAACCACCACCACCACCACCATCACTACCACCACCATCTCCATCCCCACTACCACCACCATCACCATCATCACCACCACCACCACCATCACCACCATCACCATCATCACCACCACCATCATCACCACCACCTCCACCACCATCACCACCTTCACCACCACCTTCATCACCTCCAACCCCACCACCACCACCACTATCACCACCACAACTATCACCACCGTCACCACTACCACCATCACCACCACCATCAATACCATCACCATCAATACCATCACCACCACCAAAATCACCACCATCACCACCAACACCACCACCATCACGACCATCACCACCACCACCACAACCACCACCACAACCACCATCACCACCATCACCACCACAACCACTATCGTCATCACCACCACCACCACCACAACCATCAAAACCAACACAAGCATCACCACCTCTATTACAACCCAGGATTCCAAATGGCCTGTTACCCCGGGTGTAATGGGAGCAAATAAACACAGTAGAAAAAGTTTAGACAAGATAGCAGACCGTGCTTCAACCAGCTCTAGAATGGGAATGACAAGGGCAGACAGGAGAGCGGTACCCACATAACCTCTGCGATTGCCAAAACCAGCTTCTTATTGGCTAGAACCTGGTCACTAGTTGAACGACTGGGCCCCATCATCAACTCTTAGCAACCTGGTTCGCTGGTTGGGGGAGATAACCTGTAAATGAGGGTGTGTACATGCGCCGAATAAAGGTTACGTACTCTTTGCATGCCACAACCTCCATCACCACCACCATCACCATCACCACCATCACCACCATCACCACCACCTCCACCACCATCACCACCTTCACCACCACCATCACCACCTTCACCATCACCAACACCACCACCATCACCACCACCACCACCATCACCACACCATCACCATCACCACCACCACTATCATCACTATCACCACCACCATCACCCCCACCATCACCACCACCACTATCATCACTATCACCACCCCCACCATCACCACCATCACCACCACCACCACCACCACCACCATCTCTAACCACCACCACAACCATCACCACTAAACCCCCACCATCACCACCACCACCACCATCTCTACCACCACCATCACCGTCACCACTACCACCACCATCACCATCACCACCATCACCATCACCACAAGCACCACCACCACCACCACCCACCACCACAACCCACCACCACCACCACCACCACCACCATCATCACCACGACCACCACCATCATCACCACCACCACCACCATCACCACCATCATCACCATCACCATCATCACCACCACCACTACCATCATCACCACCACCATCACCACAACCATCACAAAACCCCCACCATCACCACCACCACCATCACCACCACTATCACCACCACCACCAAATTTCCGCCACCACCATTACCGCGACCACCACCATCACCACCGTCACCACACCCACCATCACCACCACCATCAATACCATCACCACCATCAATACCATCTCCACCATCACCACCACCATCACCACCATCACCATCACCATTATCACCACCACCACCACCATCACCAACACCACCCCCACCACCACCCCCCACCACCACCACCCCCCCACCACCACCATCACCACCACCACCACCACCACCACCACCACCATCAGTATCAACACCACCATCACCACCATCACCAACACCACCACCACAACCACCATCACCACCACCATCACCACGATCACCACCACCACCACCACCACAACCACCACCAAAACCACCACCACCACCATCAAAACAATCACCACTACCATCACCATCAACACCACCATCAACACCATCACTAACCACCAACCACCATCACCACCACCACCATCACCACCACGATCCCTATCACCACCACCATCACCACCATCATCATCATCACCACCACCACCATCACCACCACCACCACCATCCCCACAACCACCATCACCACCACCACCATCACCACCATAACCACCAACATCACCACCACCATCACCATCAATACCATCACCACCACCACCATCAACACCACCACCATCACCACCTCCACCATCACCACCACCAAATTAACCCACCCACCACCACCGCCACCATCACCACCATCACCACCACCATCACCACCACCACCAGCACAACCACCACCATCAATAACCATCATCACTATCACCACAACCTCCTCCCATCACCACCTCCACCATAAACCACCACCATCACCACCAGCACCACCACCATCACCGTCACCATACATAATAATCATTGCAACCCATTCAGGGGTTGCAACAACCACCATCTCTACCATCTCCATCACCACTACCACCATCAGCATCACCACCACCACCACCACCACCATCACCACAACCACCACCACCACCATCAATACCATCACCACCACCATCACAACCACCACCACCACCACCATCACCACCACCATTACCACCATTACCACCACCACCACTACCACCACCATCACCACCATCACCATCATCACCACCACCATCATCACCATCACCATCATCACCACCATCACCACAACCACAACCATCACCACCACCACCATCACCATCACAACCACCACGACCACCATCACAACCACCATCACAACCATCACCACCATCACAACCATCGCCACCACCATCATTAATATTATTGTGCTGAAAGCACATATCACATTTATAATTCTTAAGTACCGTCTGGTACATTAACATTTAATAAGATATTACAAATATGTACAAGTGTGTATGTATGTGTGTAAGTGCTCTATGTAGTTCGCTATGTCTCAAGACTCGACTAGACTTAAACAAGTGACTGACAAAGTCCTCAAATAAACTAACTTCTTGACCGACTGGCAAACAGAACAGTCTGCTTGAACAATGAAAAGAATGCTAAGCCCAATAGCCATATAACAAGCGACTGCGACACAATCAGGATCAAGGAGATAATATAACGACACTAAGTAGGGACCATCAGCAGATCCTCCACAAAAGTTACAAAACTCCCATACTACTGAATCTAAGTTCAGCATAGGAAAAACCCGACTGTGACAATACACAGAAACCAGTACAAAATTAGGTCAGAAGCTATAGCTAAGGACCTGAGATGTTCAGAGTGTCTAAGCGACTAAGTCTATACAATGTTCTGTGAACAGAGTTCTACAGAACTAACAAGAATAATGAGACAGACAATCTGTCCAACCACCAAGCGAGTCTAGAGCAGACTGAATACTTCACGAGATGTGAGGGCACCCCCCCCCCTCGATCACGTGATAGCCCCGTGGACAGCACAGCTCAGAAACCGGCAGTATAACGAGCGACAAGCGATAATTACAGTAGTTTGACAATCAAGACTTGAACTGAGCACATATTATGTACATCCTAACAACATAAGTCAAATAAGAATATAAAGCAATACATTTACGATTTAGCTATTATCGCAAATATAAGCAATATAAAATTATATGAAAAGGTATTAATTACATATATATATCTCTACCACCTCCATCACCACTATCACCACCATAACCACCATCACCATCAGCATCACCACCACCACAACCACCACCATCACCACAACCACCACCACCATCAATACCATCTCCACCACCACCATCACCACCATCACCACCATCATTACCACCATTACCACCACCACCACTACCACCACCACCATCACCATCATCACCACCACCACCATCATCACCATCACCATCATCATCACCAAAACCCCAACCATCACCACCACCACCACCACCATCACAACCACCATCACCACCATCATCACCATCATCAATACCATCACCATCACCACCACCATCACCATCACCACCAAAACCATCACCACCATCACAACCATCACCATCACCACCACCACTACCCCCATCATCACCACCATCACCACCACCACCATCACCTCCATCACCACCACCACCACCATCACACCTTCGCCATCTCCACCACCACCATCTCCTTCATCACCTTCACCACCACCATCACCACCACCACCACCGTCACCACCACCACCACCACCATCACCACTATCACCGTCACCACCACCACCACCATCACTATCACTACCACCACCATCTCCATCACCTCTACCACCACCATCACCATCATCACCATCACCTCCACCACCACAACCACCACCACCACTATCACCACCACCACCACAACAACCATCACCACCCTCACCACAATTACCATCACCACCACCATCAATACCATCACCACCATCAATACCATCACCACCACCACCACCAAAATCACCACCATCACCACCAACACCACCACCATGACCATCACGACCATCACCACCACCACCACAACCACCACCACAACCGCCATTACCACCACCACCATCACCACCATCACCACCACAACCACTATCGTCATCACCACCACCACCACCACCACTATTTCCACCACCAATATCACCACCACCACCATAAACATCACCACCACCACCACCACCACAACCATCAAAACCAACACAAGCATCACCACCTCTATTACAACCCATGATTCCAAATGGCCTGTTACCCCGGGTGTAATGGGAGCAAATAAACACAGTAGAAAAAGTTTAGACTTATATTATCCTTCACCAATTTAGAACAGCAATATGTACACTATGTACAGTGATAAGTATAGTGCACTCCACGGTAACCAAATCAGAAATAAAAGCCACAAGATAGCAGACCGTGCTTCAACCAGCTCTAGAATGGGAATGACAAGGGCAGACATGAGAGCGGTACCCACATAACCTCTGCGATTGCCAAAACCATCTTCTTATTGGCTAGAACCTGGTCACTAGTTGAACGACGGGGCCCCATCATCAACTCTTAGCAACCTGGTTCGCTGGTTGGGGGAGATAGCCTGTAAATGAGGGTGTGTACATGCGCCGAATAAAGGTTACGTACTCTTTGCATGCCACAACCTCCATCACCACCACCATCACCATCACCACTATCACCACCACCATCACCACCTTCACCACCACCATCACCACCTTCACCATCACCACCCCCACCACCATCACCACAACCATCACCACCACCATCACCACCACCACTATCATCACTATCACCACCACCACACATCACCCCCCCCATCACCACCACCACTATCATCACTATCACCACCACCACCATCACCACCATCACCACCACCACCACCACCATCTCTACCACCACCACAACCATCACCACTACCAACCACCACCTCCACCACCATCTCTACCACCACCGTCACCGTCACCACTACCACCACCATCACCATCACCACCATCACCATCACCACAACCATTAACACCATCACCACAAGCACCACCACCACCACCACCATCACCACCACCACCCAACACCACCCACCACCATCACCACCACCACCACCACCACCCACCACCACCACCATCACCACCATCATCACCACGACCACCACCATCATCACCACCACCACCACCATCACCACCACCATCATCACCATCACCATCATCACCACCACCACTACCATCATCACCACCACCATCACCACAACTATCACAACCACCACCATCACCACCACCACCATCACCACCTCCATCACCACCACCACCATTACCGCCACCACCATTACCGCTACCACCACCATCACCACCGTCACCACAACCACCATCACCACCACCATCAATACCATCACCACCATCAATACCATCTCCACCATCACCACCACCATCACCAAAATCACCATCACCATATCACCAAAACCACCACCATCACCAACACCACCCCCACCACCACCCCTACCACCACCACCATCACCACCACCCCCCCACCCACCACCATCACCACCACCACCACCATCACCATCAACACCACCATCACCACAATCACCAACACCACCACCACAACCACCATCACCACCACCATCAACACGATCACACCCACCACCACCACCACAACCACCACCAAAACCACCACCACCACCATCAAAACAATCACCACTACCATCACCATCAACACCACCATCAACACCATCACTACCACCACCACCACCATCACCACCACCACCATCACCACCACGATCCCCATCACCCACCACCAACACCACCATCATCATCATCACCACCACCACCATCACCACCACCACCACCATCCCCACCAACACCATCACCACCACCATCATCACCACCATAACCACTAACATCACCACCACCATCACCACCACCACCATCAATACCATCACCACCACCACCATCAACACCACCACCATCACCACCTCCACCATCACCACCACCACCATTAACACCATCACCACCACCGCCACCATCACCACCGTCACCACCACCATCACCACCACCACCACCATCACCACCAGCACAACGACCACCATCAATACCATCATCACCATCACCACCTCCTCCTCCATCACCACCTCCAACATCACCACCACCACCATCACCACCAGCACCACCACCATCACCACCACCATCATCATCACCACCACCACCACCATCACCACCACCACCACCACCATCACCACAACCATCACAACCACCACCATCACCACCACTACCATCACTACCACTATCACCATCACCACCATCACCACCACCACCATCACTACCACCGCTATCTCCATCACCACTACCACCACCACCACCATCACCATCACTTCCACCACTATCTATATCACCACTACCACCACCACCACCATCACCACTATCACCACCAACACCATCACCACCATCACCACCACCACAACCATCACCACCGTCACCACAACCACCATCCCCACCACCATCAACACCATCACCACAATCAATACCATCACCACCATCACCACCACCAACACCATTACCACCAACACCACCTCCACCACCATCACCACCACCACCACCACCACCATCATCACCACCACCATCATTATCACCATCACCATCATCACCACCTCCACCACCACCACCACAACCACCATCATTACCATCACCACCACCATTACCACCACCACCACAACCATCACCACTACCACCACCATCACCATCACCACCACCACCACCACCACCACCACCACCACCACCACCACCACCACCACAACTATCACCACCATCTCTACCACCATCACCATCACCACTACCACCACCACCATTATCACCACCATCACCACCACCATCACCACCACCATCACCACCACCATCATGCTCATCACCACCATCACCACCACCACCATCACTACAACCACCACCACCTCCATCACCATCACCATCACCACCACCATCACCATCACAACCACCACGACCACCATCACAACCATCACCACCATCACAACCATCGCCACCACCATCATCAATATTATTGAGCTGAAAGGACATATCACATTTATAATTCTTAAGTACCGTCTGGTACATCAACATTTAATAAGATATTACAAATATGTACAAATGTGTATGTATGTGTGTAAGTGCTCTATGTAGTTCGCTATGTCTCAAGACTCGACTAGACTTAAACAAGTGACTGACAAAGTCCTCAAATAAACTAACTTCTTGACCGACTGGCAAACAGAACAGTCTGCTTGAACAATGAAAAGAATACTAAGCCCAATAGCCATATAACAAGCGACTGCGAGACAATCAGGATCAAGGAGATAATATAACGACAATAAGTAGGGACCATCAGCAGATCCTCCACAAAAGTTACAAAACTCCCATACTACTGAATCTAAGTTCAGCATAGGAAAAACCCGACTGTGACAATACACAGAAACCAGTACAAAATTAGGTCAGAAGCTATAGCTAAGGACCTGAGATGTTCAGAGTGTCTAAGCGACACACAACCTCAGTACAACGTCGAAAATCTCTAAGTCTATACAATGTTCTGTGAACAGAGTTCCACAGAACTAACAAGAATAATGAGACAGACAATCTGTCCAACCACCAAGCGAGTCTAGAGCAGACTGAATACTTCACGAGAGGTGAAGACCCCCCTCCCCCTCGATCACGTGATAGCCCCGCGGACAGCACAGCTCAGAAGCCGGCAGTATAACGAGCGACAAGCAATAATTACAGTAGTTTGACAATCAAGACTTGAACTGAGCACATATTAAGTACATCCTAACAACATAAGTCAAATAAGAATATAAAGCAATACATTTACGATTTAGCTATTATCGCAAATATAAGCAATATAAAATTATATGTAAAATTATATGTAATAATTATATATATACATAATAATCATTGCAACCCATTCAGGGGTTGCAACAACCACCATCTCTACCACCTCCATCACCACTACCACCACCATAACCACCGTCACCACCAGCATCACCACCACCACCACCACCATCACCACAACCACCACCACCACCACCATCAATACCATCACCACCACCACCACCATCAACCACCATCACAACCACCACCACCACCACCATCACCACCACCATTACCACCATTACCACCACCACCACTACCACCACCACCACCACCATCACCACCACCACCACCACCATCACCACCACCACCACCATCATCACCATCACCATCATCACCACCACCACCATCACACCACCACCACGACAACCTCCACCAACACCACCACCACAATCACCACCACCACCACCATCATCACCATCACCATCATCACCACCACCATCATCACCATCCCACCATCATCACCACCACTACCATCATCATTACACCATCATCAAACCCCCATCAAACCCCAACCACAACCATCACCACCACCACCATCACTACCACCACCACTACCACCATCACAACCACCATCACAACCTCCACCATCATCATCACCATCACCACCATCATCACTATCATCACCATCACCACCACCACCATCACCACCACCACCATCACCATCAATACCATCACCACACCACAACCACCATCACCATCATCATTATCACCACCACCAAAACCATCACCAACCATCACAACCATCACTATCACCACCACCACTACCCCCATCATCACCACCATCACCACCATCACCATCACCACCACCACCACCATCACCTCCATCACCACCACCACCACCACCACCACCACCACCATCACCACCATCACACCTTCGCCATCTCCACCACCACCACCATCACCTTCATCACCTTCACGACCACCATCACCACCACCACCACCGTCACCCACCACCACCACCATCACCATTACCACTATCACCGTCACCACCATCACCACCATCACCACCACCACAACCATCACCATCACTACCACCACCATCTCCATCACCTTACCACCACCATCACCATCACCATCATCACCATCACCTCCACCACCACCACCACCACCAGCACCACCACCACCACCAACACCACCACCACCACAACCACCACCACCACCACCATCACCACTATCACCACCACAACCACAACCACCACTACCATCACCCCCGTCACCACAACCACCATCACCACCACCATCAATACCATCACCACCACCACGACCACCATCTCCACCACCACCACCACCACCACCACAGTCACCACCATCACCTCCACCACCACCACCATGACCACCTCCACCACCACTATCACCACCACACCATCACCACCACCATATCACCACCATCACCCACCATCACCACAACCACCACCACCAGAACCACCACCACCACCATCAATACCACCACCACCACCACCACCAAAATCACCACCATCACCACCATCACCTCCAACACCACCACCATCACCACCACCACCATCACGACCATCACCACCACCACCACAACCACCACCACCACCACCATTACCACCACCACCATCACCACCATCACCACCACCACCACCACAAATACTATCATCATCACCACCACCACCACCACCACCACCACCACCACCACCACCACCACCACCATCACCATCACCAACCATCCCCACCACCAATCACCACCACCACCACCAACATCACCACCACCACTAACCACCACCACCACCACCATCACAACCATAGAAAACCAACACAAGCATCACCACCTCCATCACCACCACCATCACCATCACCACCATCACCATCACCACCACCATCACCACCACCTCCACCACCATCACCACCTTCACCACCACTATCACCACCTTCACCATCACCACCACCACCACCATCACCATCACCACCACCATCACCACCACCACTATCATCACTATCACCACCACCACCATCACGCCCACCATTACCACCACCACTAACATCATATCCACCACCACACACCACCATCACCACCATCACCACCACCACCACCACCCACCATCTCTACCTCCACCATAACCATCACCACTACCACCACCATCACCACCACCACCACCACCACCACCATCTCTACCACCACAATCACCGTCAACACTACCACCACCATCACCATCACCACCATCACCATCACCACCACCAACACCACCACCACAACCATTAACACCATCACCACAAGCACCACCACCATCAATACCATCACCACCACCATCACCACCATCGCCACCACCACCACCAACACCACCACCCACAACTATTAACACCATCACCACAACAAACCCCCACCATCAATACCATCACCACCACCACCACCATCACCACCATCGCACTCCATAACCATCACCACCACCACCACCACCACCACCACCACCCACCACTACCACCACCAGCACCAACCATCACCACCACCACCACCACCACCACCACCATCACCACCACCATCACCATTACCACTATCACCATCACCACCACCACCAACACCACCACCACCACCACCATCACCATCACTACCACCACCATCTCCATCACCACTATCACCACCATCACCTCAACACCATCACCAATGCCACCAAACCCCCACCAAAACCACCACCAACCACCATCACCACTATCACCACCACCTCCACCACAACCAACACCACCACCATCATCACCACCACCTCCACCACCACCACCATCACCACCCCCTCCACCACCATCACCACCACCTCCACCACCACCAACACCATCACCACCATCACCACCACCACCCCACCATCACCATCACCATCACCACCATCACCTCCACCACCACCACACCATCACCACCAATACCACCACTATCACCACCATCACAACCACCACCACCACCACCATCAACACAACCACCACCACCACAACCATAACCACCACTACCACCATCACCACCACCACCACCATCACCACCACCACCACCACCACCATCACCACCACCATTACCATCACCACCACCATCACCACCATCACCACCACCACCATCACTACCACCACCATCATCACCACCACCACCATCACCAACACCACCATCACCACCATCATCACAACCACCACCACCATCATCACCACCACCACCAACACCGCCACCATCACCATCATCACCATCACCATCATCACCACCACCACCACCATCATCACCATCACCATCATCACCACCACCAACACCATCATCACCACCACCACCATCACCACCACCACCATCACCGCCACCACCACCACCTCCATCATCATCACCATCACCATCACCACCATCACCATCACAACCACCACTATCACCACCATCACCACCACCACCACCATCACCATCACCACCACCACCATCACCACCACCACACCATCGCCACCACCGCCATCACCTCCATCACCATAACCACCACCATCACCATCACCACCATCAGAACCATCACCATCACAATCAATACCACCACTAACCACCATCACCACCACCTCCATCACCACCATCACACCTTCGCCATCACCACCACCACCATCACCATCACCTTCATCACCTTCACCACCACAATCACCACCACCACCACCACCATCACCACCACCACCACCATCACCACCACCATCACCACCACCACCACCACCATCACCACCATCACCACCACCACCACCATCACCTCCACCACCATCACCAACACCACCATCCCCTTCACCACCATCACCACCACCACCACCACCATCACCACCACCACCATCACCACCACCACCATTACTAACCTCACCACCACCACCACCATCACCATCACCACCACCACCATCACAAACACCTCCACCACCATCACAACCATCAAAACCATCACAAGCATCACCACCTCCATCACAACCACCACCACCACCACCACCATCACCACCTTCACCACCACCTTCACCATCACCACCACCACCACCATCACCACCACCACCACCATCACCACCACCATCAACACTAGCACTATCATCACTATCAGCACCACCACCATCACCCCCCCCATCACCATCACCATCATCACCATCACCATCATCACCTCCACCACCATCACCACAACCATCACCACCACAACCATCACCACCACCACCACCATCACCACCACCGTCACCACCACCACCATTATCGCCACCTCCAACCCCCCCACCACCACCACCATCATCATCACCATCACCATCACCATTATCATCATCACCATCACCACCATCACCATCACCACCACCACCATCACCACCACCACCACCATCACCATCACCACTATCACCATCACCACCATCACCACCACCATAACACTACCACCACCATCACCATCACCACCATCACCATCACCACCACCAACACCACCACCACAACCATTAACACCATCACCACAAGCACCACCACCATCATTACCATCACCACCACCATCACCACCATCGCCACCACCACCACCAACACCACCACCACAAACTATTAAACACCATCACCACAGCACCACCACCATCAATACCATCACCACCACCACCACCATCACCACCATCGCACTCCATAACCATCACCACCATCACCACCACCACCACCACCACCCACCACTACCACCACCACCACCACCACAACCATTACCACCATTACCACCACCACCACCACCATCACCACCACCACGACCACCACCATCATAACCAACACCACCAACACCATCACCACCACCATCATCACCATCACGATCATCATCACCACCACCACTACCATCATCACCATCACCATCATCACCACCACCATCACCACAACCATCACTACCAACACCATCACCACCACCACCATCACCACCACCATCTCCACCACCACTATTACCGCCAACACCACCACCACCACCACCACCATCACCATCATGACCATCACCATCACCACCATCATCATCACCAATCATCATCACCATCACCACCATCACCACCACCATCACCACCACCACCATCACCATCACCACCACCACCAATCAGCACCACCACCATCACCATCACCACCACCATCACCATCACCACCATCAGAACCATCACCATCACCATCACCACCACCATCATCACCACCATCACCATCACCACCACCACCACCATCACCACCATCACACCTTCACCATCACCACCACCACCACCACCATCACCTTCATCACCTTCACCACCACCATCACCATCACCACCACCACCACCACCACCACCATCACCACCACCACCACCACCACCACCATCACCACGACCATCACCATTACCACTATCACCATCACCACCACCACCATCACCATCACTACCACCACCATCTCCATCACCACTACCACCACCATCACCATCAACACCATCACCACCACCACCACCACCACCACCACCACCATTACCACTATCACCATCACCACCACCACCAACACCACCCACCATCACCACCATCACCATCACTAACCACCACCCATCTCCATCACCACTACCACCACCATCACCATCAACACCATCACCAATACCACCACCACCACCAAAACCTCCACCACCACCATCACCACTATCACCACCACCTCCACCGCCACCAACACCACCACCACCATCACTTTACCCCTCACCATACCATTTTCATCTTTTCCCCTCCCCCCTCACCCTCCCCACCTCACCACCATCAACCCCCCCCACCCCATCACCCTTTACCCCTTTCCCATCCCAACCCCAAAACCCCCACCATCACCCCAACCCAACCACCAAAATCACCCCCTTTAACCCCCCCCCACCCCATTTTTATCCCCCATCAGAAAACCTCCCTTTACCCTCCCTCCACCTTTTCCTTTCACCAATTTACCAAACCCCAACCTTTACAAAACCCTACAATTGCCCCACCACCACCAACCTCACCATCACCCTCACCCTTTACCCCCACAATCCCACCCCCCCACCACCACCTCACCACCCACCCCCCAAACCATCATACCACCACCAAATTCCCTCAACCCATCACCACAACCAAACCCCCAACACCAACCCTCAATACCCCACTTCCAAACCCCCACAAACCCACCCCCACCCCTCACAACCCCCATACCAACCCTTACCCCACAAAACCCCCACTACCCCCAATTTTCCACCAAACCACCTTCACCACCATCACCCCCACCCCCCACAACCCCCAACAACCCCCCAAACATATCCCATCATCACCCCACCATCATCCCCCCCACCCACCATCACCACCACCACCCCCCATCACCCCCCACCCCTCACCACCTTTTACCCTACAACCACCACCACCTTTAAACCCCCACCATCACAAACCCCCTCCTCACCACTAAAACCCTCACAAACCCCACCACCCCCACACAACCATCCCCTCACCAAATTTACCCCCACCATCACTTTCCACCACCATCCCCCACTATCACCACAACCCCCCCAACAAACCCCCCTCCCCTACCTCACTTCCACCCCCACAACCAACCCCCACCACCCTACAACCCCCATACCCCATTTACCCCAACCACCCTCCCCCATTACCACCAAAACCATTACCACCATTTAAAACCATATCCCCCACCACCCCCAACACAACACCAACATCACCCTACCCCCCCAAAGACCCCATACCCTATTACCAATCACCCCCACCAATTTACCCTCACCTCCAAACCCCAACCCCTACCAACACCTTTACAAAACCCCACCCTTCCCCAACCCCCCCCACCCCCCCCCCCCCCCACCACCCCCACCCCACCCCAAAAAACAACCACCCAAAAACCCCCCCACCCAACCCCCCCACCAAAACACCCCAAAAAAACCCCACCCCTTTTAAACCCCCAACCCAACACCCCAACCCAAAACCCCCCCAAACAAACCCCCACCACTCCCACCCCACCAAAACCCACCAACCCCCCCAACCCCCACCACCACCCCAAACCCCCCACCACCACCAAAACCCCACCCCCACCAAACCCAACACCCCCACCCCCAACCACCACCCTCACCCCCATCCAAAACCAAACCACCACATACCCCCAACCCCCATTCACCCCAAACCACCAAATACCCAACACAACCCCCCCCAACCCCCCCATTACCCCAACATTCACCACACAAACCCCCCAAATCACCCCCTTTTACCTACCAACCACCACCACCCCAACCCCCAACCCAAAAAACCCCTCCCCCCTCCCCAAAAACAACCCCAAACCTTCCAAGAAAACCCAATCACCAATTTACCACCAAACCCTTCCCCCCACCACCCCCAAAAAACCCCCCACACCACACCTAAACCACCACCCCCCCATTCCCCCCCATCACCCCCCCCACCATCAATCCCACCTTTAAAACCCCCACCAAACACCACCAAAAACCACCATCACCCTCAACCCTTTTACCCCCACCCCACCACCCCACCCCCCCCCCACACCACCAAACCCCCACCCCACACAACCACCACCCCCCATCACCCCCACCCCACCCCACCCTCACCACCACCCCCCTTTTTAAAACCCCACAATAACCACACTCCCCCCAAACCTCCCCATCACCACCACCATTAAACCCCCACCCCCACATAACCCCCAAAACCCCCACACCACCATCCCAACCCCCTACCACCCCCACCCCCCACCATCAAAAACCCCCACCACCCCCACCCTCACCACCCCATAACCCCCCAACCCTCCCCAAACCACCACCACCTATTCCACCACATCCCACCCCCACCACCCAAACCCCCACAACCCCACAAAATACCACCACCACACCCTCACCACCCCCACCACCCCCCACCCCATCACCAAACCACCACCACGAATCACCACCCCCCCATCACAACAACCATCCCTTTTACCACCACACCCCCCACCATCACCTTCCCCCCAGCCACACCACCACCCTCAAACCCCCACCCAACCCCCCCACACCATTTACCCCCAAACCCCCACCTTCCCCCCCCTCCATACCCCCTTTACCCACCCCCCCACCATTCCACCAACCACCCCCATCCCCCCACCACCCCCACCCCCATCACCACCCACCATTCCCCCCACCCCATAATCACCACCCACCACCATCACCACCCCCACCATCCCCACCACCCCCCCACCCTCTACCAACCCCAACCCTTCCCCCCACCACCACCCTCACCACCACCTACACCTCCCCTCACCAACCCCAAACCAATTTACCAACTCCCCCCCACCCCACCATCACCAAAACCCCAAAAAACCTTTACCACCACCCCCAAACCCCCAAACCCCCAAACCCCCCACCACCCCCACCCTCCCCCCCCCCACCCCCAAAACCCCCACCAAACAACCAATCCCCCACCAAAACCCCACCACCCCCACCACACCACCCCTAACCACCACCACCACCCTCACCACCCACCCAACCACCAAACCCCCCACCATCAAACCCCCCCCACCCCCCCCCCCTTACCACCCTCCCCCCACACCACCACCCCATCACCACCACCACCATTCCCCAAACCACCCCCAAAATAACTTTACCACACCACCACCCCACCCTCACCCCACCACCATCACCCAAAAACCTCCCCCCCCAATTCCCCCCAAACCAATCAAACCCCCAAAAAAACCCCCCAAATTTTACCCTTTCGAACCCCCACCCCCAACACCACACCACCACCACCATCCCCCACCTCCCCCACCCCCAAACCCTCAAACCCCCCCCAACCACCACCCCCTCACCAAACCCCCCCACCACCACCCCCCACCACCATTTACCCCCCTTAACCCCCTTTACCCCCCACCACCAATCACCCCCCCCCAACACCACCCCCATCATCACACACTCATCCAAAACCCCCAACCCATCCCCCCCCAAACCCTTTACCACAAACATCACACCACCACCATTTACCCAAACCCCCCCAACCTCCCCCCCCCCCCAGCCCCCCACCCAAACCCCCATCACCACCACCACCACCCTCACCCCAAACCCTCACTACCAACCCCCATCTCCATACCAAATTTTAAACCCCAAAACCCCCCACCCAAAACCACCATCCAAAAACCATCCCCTTCCACCCCCCCATCACCACCCCCCCCCACCCTCACAACCCCCCTACCCCATCACCCACCACCCCCACCACCACATAAACCCCCACCCCCCCCGTTTCCAACCCCCATCCCATAACCACCACCATCACCATAACCACCCCATCACCACCCCCACCATCTCACCCACCAAAACCACCATCAAACCCTCACCCCCCACCAACACCACCCCCACCCTCACCCCCACCCTCAACCTCACCACCCCCACCACGTACCACCCCACCCCCCATCCAACACCCTCACCTACCACCACAAACCCACCCCCATCCCCCATCACCCCCCCGCCCTCAAACCCCCCCCATCACCACCACCCACCACCACCACCAACCCCACCCCCACCCCCACCTTTCCCCCCCTCCATCCCCCCTTCCCCACGACCTCACCATCACCATCCCCGACCACCCCCACCAACACCCGCCCACCACCACCACCACCATCCCCCCACCCCTGCCCCCACCCACATCCACCAACCCCCACCCTCACCAAAAACCCCCCCCATCACAACCACACCCCACCCCATCAATACCAAACACCACCACCCCACAAACACCCCACCCCCACCTCACCACCAGCACTATCACCTAACCAAACCCCACCCCCACCACCCTTACCAACCCCCCCCATCATCCCCACCACCACCAACCCCCCATCACCCTCACCCCACCATCCTCACCCCCACCACCATCCCACCCCCTCCACCACCACCACCAAACCCTCACCACCCCCTCCACCAACCCCCCACCACCCTCACCCCCATCGCCCCACCACCACCATCACCCTCAACCCCCACCATCAACCCAAAAAACCCCCACCACCCCCAGCACCACCATCCCAACCCCCACCACCCCTATCACCACCACCACCCCCACCCCAACCCCAACCCCCACAACCCACCCCCCACCACCATCAAAGTCACCACCACCGCCCCAATCCCACCATCCCACCCCGACCACACCCCCATCACCCACCACCCCCATTACCCCACCACCACCACCATCAACCCCTACACCCACCCCACCATCACCTCCAAACCCCCATTTAAACCCAAAAACCACCCCCCCCTTCACCCCCATCCCAACCCCCACCACCCCCATCACCCCCACCAAACCTCACCACCACCACCCTTATAACCCCACCACCACCAAACCCTCACCCTCACCACCACCACCATCCCAAACCCCCCCACCCCCATCCAAAAACCCCTTTAAAAAACCCTCACAAGCATCCCAAACCCCCATCACAACCACCAAACCCCCACCACCGCCTTTACCACCTTTTTCCCCCCACCTTCACCACACCACCACCACCCCCCATCCCAACCAAACCAAACCCCCTTTACCACCCCCATAAAAACCCAACACTATCTCAAATATCAGCACCAAACCCCCATCACCCCCCCCCCCCCCACATCACCATCATCACCATCACCATTTCAAACCCCCCCACCCTCAAACCCAACCTTTACCAACCCCCAAAACCCTCCCCCACCACCCCCCACCCATCACCCCCCAAAACCCCCCACACCCCCCATTAACGCCCCCTTTCCCCCACCACCCCCACCACCACCCCCTCATCATCACCATCACCATCACCAAATTTTCATCATCACCATCACCCCATCAAAACCCCCAAAACCACCAAACCCTCACCACCCCCCCCCATCACCATCACCACAAACACCTCACCACCATCACCACCCCCATCCCATCCCCATCACCCCCACCATTTTCCCCCCATCACCTCACCACCACCATCACCATCACCACCATCAGAACCATCCCATCACCCTCACCCCCCCCTCACCACATCACCACCCTCCCCACCAACCCCCACCCCCCATCACAACCACACACCTTTTGCCCTCACCCCCACCACCCTCAAACCTTTACCCTTTATACCTTCACCACCCAAAAACACCCCCCCACCAACCCATACCACCCCACCACCATCCCACCACCATCATAACCACCCTCTCCATTTACACTAATCACCACAAACCCCCACCCAAAACCACCCCTTTCCATCATTTTCCCCCCCAACAATCCCCACCCCCACCACCTCACAACCCCATACCACCATAAACCCCCACAACCACCACAAACCAAACCCTTACCAACCCCAACCCCCTTCCCCCAACCCTCACCCCCACCCCCAAACCACCAACCCCCCCACCAATTCAAACCCATTTATCACCAACCCCCTATCCCCCCAACCCCACCCCCCATCACCACCAACCCCCCCCATCAGCAAACCCCCACCATCACCCCCTCCCACCTCAAAAAAACCCCCACCTAACCACCCCCATCACAACCCCCACCTCACCACTAAACCCCCATCCAACCAAACACCCCTCCAACACAAAAAAAAACCCTCCCCCACCATACCACCACCAAACACACCACCACCATCTTTCCCTCACCCCTATCACCCCAACCCCCCACCAACCCCCCCATCAATACCATCCCTTTTTCCCCCCACAAAACACCCCCCCTCCACCATCACAAAAAACCCCCACTACCCATTTCCCCACAACCCCCACTACCACCATTACCACCACAACCACCTTCAACCCCCCATTTTCAACCACCATCATCGCCACCCCCCCAAAACAATTTAAACCCCCACCCATACCTCCACCACGAAAAACCATAACCCTCATTACCCCCCTCAACCCCACCATCACCCAACCCCCCCCCACCCCAAAAACCCCTCACTTTTCAGCAAAAACCACCCCCACCATCCCCTTCACCACCCCCCTTTACCCCTTCCCCAAACCCCCACCACCACCACCACCACCCCCGTCACAACCCCACCCCCCGCCATCACCCCCATCACCCTCCCCACCATACCACCATCCCAAAATTTAAAACCACCAAAACACACCACCACCACCCCCATCACCACACCACCACCCTCACACCACCACCACCATCATCCCCACCACCACCACCTTCACCCCCTCAACCACCACCCTCCCCACCCCCACCACCACCATCACCACCACCCCCACCACCACGAACCCCCACCACCACCCTTTCCCCCCACCCATCACCATAACCCCCACGATCACCACCACCACCATCTCCCAAACCCCCACCCCTACCATCACAACCCCTTTACCACCCCCACCACCAAACCCCAACCCCCCCACCACCACCATCAGCACCCCCACCCTCACCCCCTCTCCACAAAAAACCCCCACCACCTAAACCCCCACCATCACCAAACCCCCTCCCACCCTACCACCTCACAACCATCAAAACCCCCCATCACAACCATCACCTTTACCCCCATTACCCCCACCCTCATCGCCACCACCAAACCCCCACAATTTACCACCATCACCATTTTAAACCCCCCACCACGACCACCATCACCCTCATTACCACCCTCACCACCCCCATCACCTTCCCCCACCATCACCACCACCATACCTTCACAACACCCCCATCACCCTCATTTTCACCCCCACCTTTACCCCCCTTCACCACCACCACCACTACCACCACCAAAACCCCCACCGCCCCAACCCCCACCACCGCCCTCACCCCCAACCATCCCCCCCATCAAAACCCCCATCCCCCCATTTAAAAAAACCACAATCACGAACCCCCCACCACCACCCTCACCTCACCACCCCCAAACATCACCCCAAACCCCCATCATCCCACCACCCCCACCATCAAACCCCCCTCACCACCACCCTCAAAACCCCCACCACCACCACCACCCCCACCACCCCCCCACCCCATCACCAACCCAAACCCTTACCCCCCAAACCCCCATCACCCTAAAACCCCCACCCAAACACCATAACCACCACCTCAAACCCCCAAACCCCCATTTCCCCCAACCCCCCCCACCCCCATCACAACCCTCACCACCCCCATCACCCAAACCCCCCACCCTAACCCCCCACCTCACCAAACCCTCACCACCACCCCACGATCACCAAACCCCCACCCCCCATCTTTAACACCATCACCATCACCCCCATATCCCACCACCATCACCCTCCCCCACCAAACCCCCATCACCCCCACCTTTACCCCCACCATCACCACCACTACCACCACCACCCACCTCACCACCACCAAAACCCCCACCTTCCCCCCCCTCCTTTACCAACCCTTTACCACACCATCACCCTCACCATCTCGACCCCCAAAAACCATCACCTGCCCCCACCACCCAAACCCCCACCTCCCCTCCACCATCGGGCCCCCAACCCCCACATCATCACCACCACCACCATCACCCCACCACCCTCACAACCACCACCCCACCATCCACCCCCATCCCTAAACCTCACACCACCACCATATCCCCCCCACCACCAACAAAAACCCCCCAACCCTATCACCTACACCATACCACCCCCCACCATTCCCCCCACCACCCTCAACAAACCACCCCCCCCCCACCCCCCCCAACACCCTCCCCCCCACCCCACCCCCCAACACCCCCCCACCCCCACCCCACCCCCCCCCCCCACCAACGCCCCCCCCCACCACCCTCCCCATCACCCTCCACCCTCCAACCAAAAAAACCCCCACCCCCACCAGCACCTAAAACCCCCCCCACCACCACTATCCCCACCCCCACCCCATCACCAAACCAGCACCCCCACAACCCCACCATCAATACCTTTACCACCACCCCCCCACAATCACCCCCCTCACCACCACGACCCCCCACCACCCCCACCAAACCCCCCCCACCCCCTTTCCACCCCCCACCAAACCCCCATCACCCCTATCACCCCCCACCACCACATCCCCCTCCCCCCCCATCACCAACACCACCATCACCACCCCACCATCACCCCCCCACCCTTACTAACCTCACCAACCACCCCCACCATCACCATCACCCCCACCACCCCTCACAAAAACCTCCACCCCCACACAAACCAAAACCATCACCCAAACAACACCCCTCCATTTACAAACCACCACCACCACCACCAATCCCCTCACCATCACTCACCCCCACCACAACCCCCACAAATAAACCCCACCCCCACCCCCCATCCCACCTCACCATCACTACCACCACAACCACCACCATCACCACCCCACCACCTCACCACCATACCGTTTACCAAAACCCCCCACCACCCACCATCACCATTAACCCCCCACCCCCATCTTCACCCCCACCACATCACCCCCCTTTCCCCCCACCCCCACCACCATCATCACCCCCACCATCACCATCACCAAATAAACCCCCAAACCCCCACTATCCCCACCCAAACCCCCCACCCATCACCCCCACCATCCCCCACAACCAAACATCATCAAACACCCCAAACACCACCCCACAAACCCCCAACACTACACCACCCCCACCTCCATCCCCATCCCTATCACCACCACCCTCACCAAAAACCCCAAAACCCCCAGACCCCCAACAAAACCATCACCACCCCATCAAAATCTTTACCACCCTAAACCCCCACCCCCAAAACCCCCACCACCCCCCTTCCCCCACCACCACCACCAAAAAAACCCAACCTCACATCACAAAACCCCCACCACCACCATTACAAACCCTCAAGAAACATCAAAAAGCATCACCACCCTTTATCACCCCACCATCACCCTCACCACCCCCCAAACTACACCACCATCACGCCTTCACCACCACCATCACCCCTTTTTTTTTAAAACACCCACCACCACACCCCCCCACCAAAATACCACCACCCTCACCACCACCACTATCCTCCCCAAACACCCAAACCCCACCATCACCACCACCTCCCCCACCCCCACCTCACCACCATCACCACCTTTACCACCCCAACCACCTTCACCCCCCCACCCTCTTACAACCCCCATCCCATCCCTCTACCACCCCCATCACCCTCGCCACCCCCTCAACCCTCGGGAAACCCCCACCAATACAACCATCCCCCCACCACCACTACCAACCCTCAATAAACCCTCACCACCAAACCCCCATCCCCCACCCCCCACCACCACCACCACCTTTACCACCATCACCCCCATCCCCCCCCGCCATTTTCCCCATTTTCCCCCACCCAAACCCTCACCACCACCACCACCACCAACAAACACCACCCCCAAACCCCACCCTATCACCACCCCCACCCCAAACCCCCACCACCTCATTTTACCATCACCATCACCCCCACCCCCCCACCATCACCACAACCATCCCACCACCACCATCACTGTCTGCCCCATGGTTTAACCTTTTCCCTTTTAAAATTACATTGCCGGGGTTTTTCCCTTTAAAAGCTAAATTGGAAATGAACGTCCTTGTATTTTTTTGACTAAAATTTTTATTAATAATTAAGATTTAATTTTAACATGGGAATGATAAGTTTAATTGGAGGTATAGTAAAACCTTTCCCGCCCCCGGTTGGCCGGGGTAAAGTTAGCCGTGATGTTCGATGGTTTTAAACCCCCCCCCCTTTCCCCCCCCCCTTTTTTTTCAAAAATACTTACTTAGTGTTGGTGAGTCACGTCCCCGTGACCCCCTTTAAACCCGC
>NW_026472376.1:0-7500 GCF_026875155.1 Cherax quadricarinatus
TAAATAGAGAATTAAATTTAATAAATTTATTAAGTCTGAGGTTTTTATAAAAGAAAATTAAAACACAGCAATCAAAAAAAAAACAATCTCTCGAGTTAAAATTTATTGTGCTGAAAGCGCATATCACATTTATAATTCTTAAGTACCGTCATGTACATTAACATTTAATAAGATATTACATATATGTACAAGTAAGTGTGTGTATGCGTGTAAGTGCTCTTAAGTAGTTAGCTATGTCTCAAGACTCGAATAAGACTTAAACAAGTGACTGACAAAGTCCTCAAATAAACTAACTTCTTGACCAACTGGCAACCCAAACAGTCTACTTGAACAACAAAGAATGCTAAGCCCAATAGAAATGCAATATGCGACTGCGACACAGAATCAGGGACTGGGAGATAACATAACGACACTAAGTAGGGACCATCAGCACATCCTCCACAAAAGTTACGAAACTCCCATACTACTGAATCTATGTTCAGCATAGGAAAAACGCAACTGTGACAACACACAGAAACCAGTACAAAATTAGGTCAGAAGCTATAGCTAAGGACCTGAGATGTTCAGAGTGTCTATGTGACACACAACCTCAGCACAACGTCGAAAATCACAAAGTCTATACAATGTTCTGTGAACAAAGTTCTACAGAACTAACAAGAATAATGAGACAGACAATCTGTCCAACCACCAAGAGAGTCTAGAGCAGACTGAATACTTCACGAGAGGTGAGGACACCCCCCCTCCCTCGATCACGTGATAGCCCCGTGGACAGCACAGCTCAGAAGCCGGCAGTATAACGAGCGACAAGCGACAATTACAGTAGTTTGACAATCAAGACTTGAACTGAGCACATATGTACATCCTAACAACATAAGTCAAATAAGAATATAAAGCAATATATTTACGATTTAGCTATTATCGCAAATATAAGCAATATAAAATTATATGAAAAGATAATATACATTATATATATACATAATAATCATTGTAACCCATTCAGGGGTTGCAACAGGTGGTGATGATGGTGATTGTGATGGTGGTGATTGTGGTGGTAGTGGTGATGGTGATGGTGGTGGTGGTGGTGGTGATGGTGGTGATGGTGGTGGTGGTGGTGTGGTGATGGTGGTGATGGTGGTGGTGGTGGTGGTGGTGGTGATGGTGGTGGGGGTGATGGTGATGGTGGTGGTGATGGTGGTGGTGGTATTGGTGATGGTGGTGATGGTGGTGGTGGTGATGGTTATGGTGGTGGTGTTGATGGTGGTGGTGGTTGTGGTGATGCTGGTGGTGGTGGTGGGGATTGATGGTGGTGGTGGTGTTGGGGGGTGGTGGTGGTGGTGATGATGGTGTGGTGGTGGTAGTGGTGATGGTGGGGTGATAGTGGTGATGGGGTTGTGGTGGTTTGGGGATAATGGTTGTGGTGGTGGTGATGGGTGGGGTGATGGGTGGTGGTGATGGTGGTGGTGGTGGTTGTGGTGATGATGGTGGTGGTGGTTGTGGTGATGATGGTGATGGTGGGCTGGTTGTGGTGGGAGGTGGTGGTGGTGGTGATAATGGTGATGGTTATAATGGTGGTGGTGGTGGGGTGGTGCTGGTGGTTTTTTGGGGGTGTATTGGTGGTGGTGGTGAGGGTGATGATGGTGGTGGTGGTGGGGATGGTGGTGGTGGTGGTGAGGGTGATGGTTGTGGTGGTGGTGATGGTTGGTGATTTTGATGATGGGGGGTGGTGATGGTGGTGGTGGTGGTGGTAATGGTAATGGTGGTGGTAGTCGTGGTGTGGTGGTGGTGGTGGTCTTATTGGTGGTGATGCTAGTGGTGGTGGTGGTGGTGATGGTGATGATGGTGGTGGTGGTTGTGGTGATGATGGTGATGGTGGTGGTGGTTGTGGTGGGATGGTGGTGGTGGTGGTGATAATGGTGATGGTTATAATGGTGGTGGTGCTGGTGGTGATAGTGGTGGTGATAGTGGTGATGGTGGTTGTGGTGGTGGTTTATGGTGGTTGGGTGGTGGTGATGGTGGTGGGATGGTGGTGGTGGTGGTTTTTGTGATGATGGTGGTGGTGGTTGTTTGTGTACTGATTGTGATGGTGGTGGTGGATGTGGTTGGGGATGGTGGTGGTGGGGGGTGAAAATGGTGATGGTTTTAATGGTGGTGGTGGTGGTGGTGATAGTGGTGGTGCTGGTGGTTTTGGTGGTGATATTGGTGGTGGTGGTGAGGGTGATGATGGTGGTGGTGGTGGTGATGGTGGTGGTTGTGGTGAGGGTGATGGTTGTGGTGGTGGTGATGGTGGGTGATTTTTATGATGGGGGTGGGTGGTGGTGGTGGTGGTGGTGATGGTAATGGTGGTGGTAGTCGTGGTGAAAGGTGGTGGTGGTGGTCTTATTGGTTTGGGGATGTAGTGGTGGTGGTGGGGGTGTTTGGGGATGATTTGGGGGTTTGTGGTTTGATAGTGGTGGTGATTGTGGGGGTGATAGTGGGGTGATGGTGATGGTGATGGTTTATGGAGGTTATGGTGATGGTGGTGGAGGTGATGGTGGTGGTGATGGTGGTGATTGTGGTGATGGTTTTGGTGGTGATGGTGGTGCTGGTCTTGATGGTGGTGGCGGTGGTTTGGTGGTGGTGGTGGTTGTGGTGGTGATGATGGTGTTGCTGGTGGTGGTGGTTGTGGGTTTTGGTGGTGGTGGTGCTAATGATGATGGTGGTTGTGGTGGTGGTGATGATGGGTGATTGTGAAGGTTGTGGGTGGTGGTAGTCTTGATGGTGGTGGTGGTGATAGTGGTGGTGATGGTGGTCGTCATAGTGGTGGTGATTGTGGTGGTGGGGGGTGGCGCTGGTGGGATGGTGGTGGTGGGGTTTGGGGGTGGTGGGGGGGGTGGTGGTGATGGGTGATGGTGGTGGTGGTGGTGATATTGGTGGTGGTGGTGGTGATGGTGGTGACGGTGCTGGTAGTGGTGGGGGTGATGATGGTGGTGGGGGTGGGGTGGTGATTTGATGGTGGTGGTTGTGGTGGTTAAAAGTGGTGGTGGTGGTGGTGGTGATGGTGATGGTGCTGGTGATGGTGGTGGTGATGGTGGTGATGGTGGTGGTGGTGATGGTGGTGGTGGTGGTGGTGGTGGGATGGTGGTGGTGGTGGTGATGGTGGTGGTGGTGATGGTGGTGATGGTGGTGGTGTTGGTGGTGGTGGTGGCGAGGGCGATGGTTGTGGTGGAGGGGGATTTGTGGTGCTGGTGGTGGTGGTGGTGGTGGTGATGGTGGTGGTGATGGTGGTGATGGTTTGGGGATGGTGGTGGTGGTGGTGATGGTGCTGATTGTGGTGATGGTGGTGGTGGTGGTGATGGTGGTGATGGTGGGTTGTTGGTGAATTGTGGTGATGGTGGTGTTGGTGATTGTGGTGATGGTGGCGGTGATGGTGGTGGTGGTGGGGGGTGATGGTGGTGATGGTGGTGATGGTGGTGGGGTGGTGTTGATGGTGGTGGTGCTGGTGGTGATACTGGTAGTTGTGTGGGGGGGATGATGGTGATGGTGGAGGTGATGTGGTGCTGGTGATGGTGGTGGTGATGGTGGTGGTGGTGATGGTGGTGGTGATGGTGGTGGTGATGGTGGTGGTGATGGTGGTGGTGGTGATGGTGGTGGTGGTGGGGGTGGCGGTGATGCGGTGGTGGTGATAGTGGTGGTGGTGGTGATGGTGGCAGTGGTGATGGTGATGATGGTGGTGATGGTGGTGATTGTGGTGATAGTGATGGTTGTGGGGGTGGGGGTGATGGTGGTGGTGGTGGTGGTGGTGGTAATTGGTGGTGATTGTGGTGATGGTGATGCTGTTGATTGGGGTGGTTGTAGTGGAGGTTGTTGTTGATGGTGGTGGTGGTGATGGTGGTGATGAATGGCGATGGTGGTAGTGATGGCGTTGGTGATGTTGGTGATGGTGGAGGTGGGAGTGATGGTGGTGATGGTAGTGGTGGTGGTGATAGTCGTGGGGAAAGGTGGTGGTGGTGGTGATGGTGATAGTGGTAGTGATGGGGTGGTGATGGAGGTTGTGGTGGTGGTGGTGGGGGGGTGGTTATGGTGGTGGTAGTGGTGGTATGGTGGTGGTGATGGTGGTGGTGATAGTGGTGGTGGTGGTGACAGTGGTGGTGATAGTGGTGGTGATGGTGGTTGGTGATGGTGGTGGTGGTGACAGTGGTGGTGAGATGGTGATGGTGGTGGTGGTGATGGTGGGTGGTGGTGGTGGTGTTGGGGATGGTGGTGGTGGTGATGGTGGTGTTGTGGTGGTGATGGGGTGATGGTGATAGTCGTGGTGGTGATGGTGGTGGTGGCGATGGACGGGGTGATCGTGATGGGTGATGGTGGTGATGGTGGTGATGGTGATGGTGGTGATGGTGGTGATGGTGGCGATGGTGAGAGTGGTGATGGTGGTGATAGTGGCGGTGGTGGTGATTGTGGTTGTGATAGTGCTGGTGATGGTGATGGTGGTGGTGGTGGTTTTGGTGATGGTGATGGTGGTGGTGGTTTGGGGTTTTATGGTGGTGGTGGTGGTGATGGTGGTGGTGGTGGTGATGGTGGTGATGGTGGAGGTCATAGTGGTGGTGGTGGTGATATTTGGGGGTGGTGGTGGTGGTTTGGGGGTGGTGATGGTGGTGTTGCTTGGTGGATGATGGTTGGTGGTGGTGGCGTTGGTGGGATGGTGGTGGTAGTGGTGGTGATGGTGGTGGTAGTGGTGGTGGTTGGGGTGGTGGTGGTAGGGTGGTGGTGGTGATTGGTGGTGGTGATGGTGGTGGTGATGGTGAAGGTGGTGGTGGTGCTGGTGGTAGTGATGGTGGTGGTGGTGATGCTGGTTGTGGTGGTGATGGTGACGACGGTGATGGTGGTTGATGATGGTTGGGGGTGATTTGGGGGTGGTAGTGGTGGTGGTGGTGAAGGTTTTGGTGGTGGGGATGGTGATGGTGGTGGTGAAGGTTGTGGTGGTGGGGGGGGGGTGGTGAGGTGGTGGTGGTGATGAGGGTGGTGGAGCTGGTGATGATGGTGGTGGGTGGTGGGTGATGGTTGGTGGTGGTGATCGTGGTGGTGGTGATGGTGGTCGTCGTGCTGGTGGTGGTGGTGGTGGTGATGGTGGTGATGGTGGTGGTTTGGTGATGGTGGTGGGAGGTGGAATGGTGGTGGTGGTGGTGGTGGTGGTGGTGGTGGTGGTGGTGGTGGTGATGGTGGTGGTGATGGTGGTGGCGGTGGTGATGGTTGTGATGTTGGTGGTGATGGTGGTGTTGGTGATGGTGGTAGTTACGATGTTGGTGATGGTGATGGTGGTAGTGGTGGTGGTGATGGTGGTGGTGATGGTGATGGTGGTGATGGTAGTGGTGGTGGTGATGGTGGTTGTGATGGTGATGGTGGTGGTGGTGGTGATGGTGGTGATGTTGATGGTGGTGGTGGTGTAGTAATAGTGGCGGTGGTGATGGTGGTGATAGTGATGGTTGTGGTGGTGGGGATGATGGTGGTGGTGGTGAAGGTGGTGATGTTGGTGGTGGTGATAGTGGTTTTGATATTGACGTTGGTGATGGTGATGGTGGTGGTGGGTGGTAATGGTGGCGTTGGTGATGGTGGTGATGGTGGTGATAGTGATGGTTGTTGTGGTGGGGGTAATGGTGGTGGTGGTTGGTGGTAATGGGGTTGATGGTGGTGATGGTGGTGGTGCTGATGCTGTTGATGGTGGTGGTGGTGGTGGAGGTGTTGTGAATGGTGGTGGTGTGGTGGTGGTGGAGGTGATGGTGGTGGTGGTGGTGGTGGTGGTGGTGGTGATGGTGGTGGTGATGGTGTTGACAATGGTGGTGATGGTGGTAGTGGTGATGTTGGTGGTGATGGTGGTGCTTGTGATAGTGGTGGTGGTGGAGATGGTGGTGATGGTAGTGATGGTGATGGTGGTGATGTTTGGTGGTGGTGATGGTGGTTTTGATGGTGATGGTGGTGATGGTGATGGTGGTGGTGGTGGTAATGGTGGCGGTGGTGATGGTGGGGATGGTGGTGATAGTGATGGTTTTGGTGGTGGGGGTGATGGTGGTGGTGGTGGTGGTGGTGGTAATTGTGGTGATGGTGGTGATGGTGGTGGTGGTGATGCTGTTGATGGTGGTTGTGGTGGTGGAGGTGTTGTTGATGGTGGTGGTCGTGATGGTGGTGATGATGGTGATGGTGGTAGTGATGGTGGTGGTGGTCGTGGTGATGGTGGTGGTGGTGATGGTGGTGATAGTGGTGGTGATAGTGGTGGTGATAGTGGTGATGGTGGTGGTGATGGTGGTGATAGTGATAATGGTGATGGTGGTGGTGATGGTGATGGTGGTGGTGGTGATGGTGGTGGTGGTGATGGTGGTGGTGGTGGTGGTGATGGTGGTGATGGTGGTGGTGGGGGTGATGGTGGTGGTGGTGATGGTGATGGTGGTGGTGGTGCTAGTGGTGGTGATGGTGGTGATGGTGGTGGTGGTGATAGTGGAGGCGGTGATGGTGGTGATGAGAGTGATGGTGGTAGTGATGGTGGTGGTGGTGGTGGTGGTGGTGGTGATGGTGGTGATGGTTGTTGTGATGGTGGTGGTAGTGGTGGTGATGGTGGTGATGGTGGTGGTGATGGTGGTGATGGTGATGGTGGTGGTGGTGATGGTGGTGATAGTGGTGGTGATGGTGGTGGTGGTGGTGGTGATGGTGGTGATGGTGATAATGGTGATGGTGATGGTGGTGGTGGTGATGGTGGTGTTGGTGGTGAGGGTGATGGTGGTGGTGGGGGTGGTGGTGTGGGTGGTGATGGTGGTGGTGGTGCTAGTGGTGGTGATGGTGGTGATGGTGGTGATGGTGGTGGTGTTGATGCTGGTGGTGGTGGTGGTTGTGGTGATGGTGCTCTTGTTGGTGGTGGTGGTGGTGGCGGTGGTGATGGTGGTGGTGATGGTGGTGGTGTTGTGGTGGTGTTGGTGATGGTGGTGATAGTGGTGGTGGTGGTGTTTGGTGATGGTGTTGGTGATGGTGGTTGTGGTGCTGGTGGTGGAGGTTAAGGTGGTGGAAGTGGTTGTGGTGGTGATGGTGGTGGTGGTGGGGTGGAGGTATTGGTGGTGGTGATGGTGGTGGTAGTGGTTGTGGTGATGGTAGTGATGGTGGAGGTGGTGGTGATGGTGGTGGTGGAGGTGATGGTGGTGGTGATAGTAGTGGTGGTAGTAATGGTTGGTGATGGTGGAGGTGGTGGTGGTGGTGATGGTGGTGGTCGTGGTGGTGGTGGTGATGTTGGTGGTGATTGTGGTGGTGGTGGTGATGGTGGTGGTTGTGGTGATGGTGTTGGTGGAGGTGATGGTGATGATTGTGATATTGATGGTGGTGGTGGTGGTGGTGGTGATGTTGGTGGTGGTGGTGGTGGTGATGGTTGTGGTGGTGGTGGTGGTGGTGGTGATGGTGATTGTGGTGGTGATGGTGGTGATGGTGGTGGTGGTGGTGGTGGTGGTGGTGATGGTGGTGGTGGTGGTGGTGGTGGTGGTGGTGGTG
>NW_026472376.1:12500-44468 GCF_026875155.1 Cherax quadricarinatus
TGGTGCTGGTGAAGGTTGTGGTGGTAATGATGGTGGTTTTGTGGTGATGGTGATGGTGGTGGTGGTGATAGTGGTAGTGGTGTTGGTGATGGTGGTGATTGTGATGGTGGTAGTAGTGATGGTGGTGATGGTGGTGGTGGTGCTGGTGGTGGTGATGGTAATGGTGGTGGTGGGTGGTGATTGTAGGGGTGGTGATGGTGGTGATGGGTGGTGTTGATGGTGGTGATGGTGGTGCTGGTGGTGGTGGTGATGATGGTGGTGGTGATGGTGGTAGTGGTGATGGTGGTGATGGTGGTGGTGGTGGTGGTGTATAGTGGTGGTGGTGGTGGTGGTGGTGATGGTGGTGATTGTGATGGTGGTGGTGATGGTGGTGGTGGTGATAGTCGTGGTGCTGGTGATGGTGGTAGCGAGGGTGAGGGTGGTGGTGGTGGTGATGGTGGTGGTGATGGTGGTGGTTGATGGGGGTGATGGTGGGGGTGGTGATGGTGGTGATGGTGGTGGTGATGGTGGTGATGGTGGTGGTGATAGTGGTGGTGGTGGTGGTGATGGTGGTGATTGTGATGGTGGTGGTGATGGTGGTGGTGGTGATAGTCGTGGTGCTGGTGATGGTGGTAGCGAGGGTGATGGTGGTGGTGGTTGTGATGGTGGTGGTGATGGTGGTGGTGATGATGGTGAAGGTGATGGTGGTGGCGGTGGTGGTGGTGATGGTGGTGATGGTGGTGGTGGTGGTGGTGATGGTGGTGGTGATGTTGGTGGTGGTGATGGTGGTGTTGGTTGTGGTGGTGTGGTGATGGTGATGGTGGTTGTGATGGTGATGGTGATGGTGGTGGTGGTGATGGTGGTGGTTGTGGTGGTGATGGTGGTGATGGTGGTGGTTGTGGTGGTGATGGATGTGGTGGTGATGGTGGTGGTGGTGATGGTGATGGTGGTGATAGTGGTGATGGTGGTGGTGGTGGTGATGGTTTGATGGTGGTGGTGGTGGTGGTGATGTGGTGGTGGTGGGGGAGGTGGTGATGGTGGTGGTGGGAGGTGTGGTGATGGTGGGGGGGATTGGTGGGGGGTGGGGTAGTGGTGATGGTGGTGATGCTGAGGGGGTTTGATGGTGGTGGGGTTTTGTGGTATGGTGTGGTTGTGGGGGTGGGGGTGGTGGGGGTGGGGGTTGGGGGTGGGGTGGTGGGTGGTTGGGGGTGGGGTGGTGGTGGTGGTGGTGGTTGGTGGGTGGTGGGGTTTGGTGGTGGTGGTGGTGGGGGGGGTGGGGGGTGTTGGTGGTGATGGTGGTGGTGTGGTGGTGGTGATGGTGGGGGGTTTGGTGATGGGGGTGGTGGGGGGTTAAATAGTTAACCTGCCGGCCGGGAAGACCACTGGGTACGTCATAAAAAACCCTTTTTGGGGACTCTGAGCCGGCCTTAGGTTTATGTCCCCAGAACCCCTCACGGTACGCGTAAACAGTGGTACCGAACCCTAATGGTACACATTACGGCAGAGAGATTCTATTTGCTTCTACTGATTTTAGAAGAAGCGTCCCCCAGCTAAATGAGTCTGTTGGCCCGTTATTTGAGGGCCGCATTCAGTGGCTTGAACATAGTGTGTGCTGCTCGGACCCCCTTGCGGTGTGTCAACGTGTAGTACTTGGTATAGTACTCCCCCAGACCTCAACAGTGTACTTCTCCCCGGCCTTAGGAGTTTTTTAAAGGGAATGCCGGTGATGTTGCGGACTACCGCCTCGCGGATCAACTGTGGGCGGAGCATGGGTCTGTTTAGGGGGAAATTTAATGAAAAAAGGTTGGAGTGTTACAAGGGAACTGGACCGGTCTGTGTGCCCTTGGGAAGTATGTGGGTGGAAACATGAGATAGCTAAGGACCGTAGTGGAACACTGAGAAGGAAAAAGGGGTGTTGAATGATGGCGGTTGTAGTGGAATTGAATGTGTATTGACGGGCCCGTGAAAAAGCGCTATGGGGTGGTGAGCAGAGACAAGGGTGTAAAGTGTGACCGGTTGCGAAAGTGTGTTACACGGAAAAAAAAAGGGTGTCAAGGACACGGTGGGAGAAAGAGCGTCACAACTCGGATAAGTGTCGTGAGAAAAGCAGTTGATTATAATTTTTATTATAAAAAAGTTTTTTATAAATTTTTATTTTGCAAAATATATATTATTTTTTAAAATGCTAATAATTTATTTTTGTAACAATAGATATATTTTAAATACCTCCTAGCAAAAAATTGTTTTTATAAATATTAAAGATTAAATTTTTTTAAGTGTAATATGTATCCCCAAATCTTTATTACAAAATGAGTAAAAAATTCCTCTTTAAAAAAAAACTTTTTTTTTTAATAGTGGTGGTTGTGATGGGAGTTGGGGTGGGGTGAATGGTGGTGATGGGGGATGGGGGGGGGTGGTGAGGGAAAAGGGTGGTGTGGTGGTGGGGGTATGGTGGTGGTGTGGTTTTGTGGTGGGGATGGGGGTGGGAGGTGGTGAGGGGGTGGTGGTGTGGTGGGGTGTATTTGGGGGGTTTGGGATGGTGGTATGGTGGTGGTGGTGTGGTGATGGGGTGGTGTGGGGTGGGTTAGGGGGGTGGTGGGTGGTGGTGATGGGTGTGGTGGTGGTTTGATGGTTTTATGGTGGGTGGTGGGATTGGGGGGGGGTGGGGATGGTGGTGTGGTGGTGGGTGGTGGTGTGGTGGTGTTGGGGGTGATGGTGGGGGTTTGATGGTGGTGGTTGGTGGTGGTGATGGTGGAGGTGATGGTGTGATAGTGATGGTGGTGTTGGTGATGGTGGTGGTTGTGTGATGGTGACAGTGGTGGTGATGGGGGGGTGATTGTGTGATGGTGATGGTGATGATTGGTGATGGTGGTGGTGGTGATGGTTGGTGGTGGAGCGGTGGTGATGGTGGGATACGTGGTGGTGATGGTGGTGATGATGGTGCATGATGGTGTGGTGGTGTTTGGTGATGGTGGGGGTTGTGATGGTTTGGGGGGGATAGTGGTGGTGATGGTGGTGGTGATGTGGTGATGGTGATAATGGTGATGATGGTGGTGGTTGATTATGTTGGTGGTGATGGTGTTGGTCGGTTGGTGATGGTGATGGTGTGGTGGTGATGGTGGTGGAGTGATGGTGGTGATGGTGATTTAATGGTGATGGTGGTGTTTGTGATGGTGATTTTGGTGGTGATGGTGGTGTTGGGTGGTGGTGCGTGATGGTGTTGGTGGTGCTGGTGTTGGTGTGGTGGTGATGGTGATGGTGGTCGGTTTGGTGTTGATGTTGTGATGGTTGGTGGTCATGGTTGTGATGGTGGTCGTGATGTGATGATGGTGATGGGGTGTTGGTGATGATGGTGGTTGTGATGGTGATAGTGGTGGTGATGGTGGTTGATGGTGGTCGATGGTGGTGGTGTGGTGGTTGATGGTGATGATGGTGATGGTGATGGATTGAGTGGTAGTTGACGGTGGTGATGGTGGTGGTGATGGTGGTGAGGTGTGGTGATGGTGGTGGTGATGATGGTGATGATAGTTGATGGAGTGGTGGTGGTGATGGTGGTGTTGGTGCATGGTGGTGGTTGTTGATGGTGATAAGGGTGGTGATGGTGTGTGATAATGGGTGGGTGATTGGTGGTGTGTGATGGTGGAGATGGTGATAATGGTAGGTGGTGGTGGTGAGGTGCGTGGTGATGGTGGTGATGGTGGTGGTGATGGTGGTGGATGGTGTAATGGTGATGGTGATGGTGGTGGTGATGGTGAGTGTTGGTGGCTTACGGGTGATGGTGGGGGTGGGGGGGAGGGTGGTGGTGTTGCTGATGGTGGAGGTGGTGCTAGTAGGTGGTGTGGTGTGATGGTGATGGTGTTGTGGTGGTGTTCGTGGTGGTGGTGGGGGGTGGTGATGGTCGGTTTGTGATGGGTGGGTGGTGTGGAGGTGGTGCTGGTGATGGTGTGGTGGTGATGGTGGGTAGTGGTGCTGGGGTGGTGGTGATATTGGTAATAGCGGTGGTGATGGTGGTGATTGTATGGTGATTTGGTGGTGATGGGGTTGGTGATGGTGGTGATGGTGGGGTGATGGTGATGATGGTGATGGTGGTGGTGGTGGTGGAGGGATGGTGGTGATGGTTGATGGTGGTGGTGGTTGATGGGTGGTGGTGATGTGGTGGATGTGTGGTGTGATGGTGGTGATGGTGGTGGTGATGGGGATGATGGTGATGTGGTGATGGTGGTGTTGGTGATAATGGTGGTTGTGATGGTGATTATTTTGGTTGATGGTGGTGATGTGGTGGTGGTGGTGATGGTTGAGATGGTGATGGTGGTGGTGGGTGATGGTGGGGTGGTGACGGTGGTGATGCTGGTGGTGGTTGATGGTGGGGTGATGATGGTGATTGTTTGCGATGGTGGTGGTGGTGATGGTGGTGTAGGTTGATGTGGTGGTTGTGATGTTGATAGTGGGTTCGTGATGGTGGGTGGATGGTGGTGGTGACTTGGGGGGGGTGGTGGTAGATGGTGGTGATTGATGGTGGTGATGGTGATACTGGTGATGGTGATGAGTGGTGATGGTGGTGGTGTTGGTCCCGTGTGATGGTGGTGATGGTGGTGTGATGTGATTGATGTGTATGGTGGTGATGGTCGGTGGTGGTGATGGTGGTGATGGTGGTCGGTGATGGTGGAGAATGGTGTATGGTGATGGTGGTGGTGGTGATGGTGGTGTTGGTGGTTAGGGTGATGGTGGGGTGGTGTGGAGATATGGTTGGAGTGGTGCTAGTGGTTGGTGATGGTGTGATGGTGATGTGTTGTTGGGTGGTTGGGTAAGGGTGGTGATGGTGGTTGTGATAGTGGTGGTGGTGGTGGTGGTGGTGGTGGTGCTGGAGAGGTGGTGGTGGTGAGGATGGTGGTCTGTAGGTGATGGTCGGTGGTGGTGATGTGGTAGTGGCGGTGGTGATGGTGGTTGATTGTGATGGTGGTGGTAGTGATGGTGGTGATGGTGACTGGTGCTGGTGGTGGTGATGGTAATGGTGATGGTGGTGGTGATGGTGGGGCGGTGGTGATGGTGGTGATGATGGTGATGGTGGTTGATGGTGGTGGTGATGGTGGTTATATGGTGGTGCTGGTGGTTGGTGGTGATGATGGTGGTGGTGATGGTGGTACGTGGTGATGGTGGTGTTTAGTGGTGGTGGTGATGGGGTTATTCGTGATGGTGGTGGTGGTGATGTGCGTAGTGGAGGTGAATGGTTGGTAGCGAGGGAATGGTGGTGGTGGAGGTGGTGCTGTTGGTGGTGTGGTGGGTGGTGATGGTGGTGGTGATATTGGGGTGGTGATGGTGGTGATTGTGGTGAGGTGGGTTGGTGGTGGTGCTGGTGGTGATGGTCGGTGCTGGTGGTTGTGGTTGATGATTGGTGGTGGTGAAGTGGGTAGTGGTGATGGTGGTGATGGTTGGTGGTGGTGGTTGATAGTGGTGGTAGTGGTGATGGTTGGTGATTTGTGATGGTGTTGGTGTGGTGACAGACGTGGTGCTGGAGATGGTGGTAGCGAGGGTGATGGCGGTGGTCGTGGTGATGGTGGTGGTGATGGTGGTTGGTGATGATGGTGCAAGGTGATGGGGTGGCGTGGTGGTGGTGTATGGTGGTGATGGTGGTGGTGTGGTTTTGGTAGAGTGGTGGTTGATTGGTGGTGGTGGTGGAGGTGTTGATGGTGGTGGTGGTGGTGTTGGTGGTGGTGATGGTGGTGGGGTGGTGGTGGTGATAGTGGTGGTGATGATAGTGTGATGGTTGTGGTTGCTGGTTGATGGTGGTGGTGGTGTTGGTGGTGGTGGTTGGTGATGCATGGTGGTGGTGGTGATAGTTGTGGTGTTGCTGGTGCGTTTTGGTGCCTGATGGTGGTGGTGAGGGTGATGGTGAAGGGTGGTGGTTGGTGGTGAATGGTGGTGTTGAGGGTGGTGGTGTGATAATGGTGGTGGTGGTGGAGGTGGGGGTGGTGATGGTGAGTTGTGATGGTGGTGGTGGTGATGGTGGTGGTGGTGCTGGTTGAAGGTTGTGGTGGTAATGATGGTGGTAGTGGTGATGGTGATGGTGGTGGTGATAGTTGTAGTGGTGGTGGTGATGGTGGTGATTGTGATGGTGGTAGTATTTGATGGTGGTGATGGTGGTGGTGTTGGGGGTTTGGGTGGTGGTGGTGGTGGTGGTGGTGGTGATGGTGGTGGTGGTGGTGTTGGTGGGGGGGTGGTGATGGTGGTGGTGATGGTGGTGGTGATGGTTGTGGTGATGGTGGTGGTAGTGGTGGTGATGGTGGTGGTGGCGGTTAAATAGTTAACCTGCCGGCCGGCAGTACCACTGGGTACGTCATCAAACCCATTGTGGGGACTGCTGAGCCGGCCTTAGAGTATTATGTACCAGAACACCTCACGGTACGCAGCTAAACAGTAGGTACCTGAACACCTAATGGTACACATCTACTGGCAGTAGAGTATTCTACTTGCTTCTACTGATTTTAGAAGAAGCGCTCACCACAGCTCACTGAGTCTGTTGGCCTCAGTTATTTGACGGCCGCATTCAGTGAGCTTGCAACATAGTGTGTGCTGCATCGGACCACCTTGCGGTGTGTCAACTGTGATAGTACTCTGGTGATAGTACTCACCAGACCATCTAACAGTGTACTTCTACCGGCATTAGAGAGTATTTACAGGAATGCCGGTGATGTCTGCGGACTCACCGCCTACGCGGATCAACTGTGGGCCGGAGTCATCGGATGCTGTTTAGTGGGAAAATTACATGAAGAAAAAGGGTTTGGGGTGTTACACTGAACTGGACCAGGACCTTGTGTGACACTTAGGGAAGTATGATGGAGTGGAACACTGAGATATGCTACAGGACCGTAGTGGAACACTGAGAAGGAAAGGGTGTCGTGTGACACTGAAGATGGCCTGGTTGTAGTGGACATTGAATAGTGTCATGTGACTGGCCGTGACAAAGACGCTATGAGGGTAGTGTGACGCAGAGACAAGGGTGTCAAGTGTGACACGGTTGCGAAAGTGTGTTACACGGAGAAAAGGGTGTCAAGTGACACGGTGGAGAAAGAGCGTCACAACTCGGATAAGTGTCGTGAGAAACGCAGTTGATTATAATTTATTATTATAAAAATGTTATTTATAATTTATTATTTTAGCATAGATATATATATTATTATTTTAAGATGCTAATAATTTATTATTGTAACATATAGATATATTTTAAATACCTCCTAGACAAAAGATTGTTTTCATATAATATTAAAGATTAATTGATTTTAATGTGTATATATGTATCCCGAACTCTTTATTACAAAATGAGTAAAACTTACAATCTTTAAAAAATACTTTTTTTGTAATAGTGGTGGTTGTGATGGTGATAGTGGTGGTGATGGTGGTGATGGTGGTGATGGTGGTGGTGATGGTGATGGTGGTGGTGGTGATGGTGGTGGTAGTGGTGATGGTGAGGGTGGTGATAGTGGTAGTGGCGGTGTGGTGATGGTGGTGATTGTGATGGTGGTGGTAGTGATGGTTTGTGATGGTGCTGGTGCTGGTGGTGATGGTATGGTGATGTGGTGGTGATGGTGGGGGTGGTGATGGTGGTGATGGTGGTGGTGATGGTGGTCATGGTGGTGCTGGTGGTGTGGTGATGATGGTGGTGGTGTGGTGGTAGTGGTGATGGTGGTGATGGTGGTGGTGGTGATGGTGGTGATTGTGTGGTGGTGGTGATGGTGGTGGTGGTGATAGTCGTAGTGCTGGTGATGGTGGTAGCGAGGGTGATGGGGTGGTGGTTGGTGATGATGGTGGTGATGGTGGTGGTGATGGTGGTGGTGATGTTGGGGGTGGTGATGGTGGTGATGGTGGTGTGGTGGTGGTGGTGATGATGGTGGTGGTGATGGTGGTAGTGGTGATGGTGGTGATGGTGGTGGTGGTGGTGGTGATAGTGGTGGTGGTGGTGATGGTGGTGATTTTGATGGTGGTGGTTGATGGTGGTGGTGATGATAGTCGTGGTGCTGGTGATGGTGGTAGCGAGGGTGATGGTGGTGGTCGTGTGATGGGGGTGGTGATGGTGGTGGTGATGATGGTGAAGGTGATGGTGGTGGCGGTGGTGGGGATGGGGTGGTGCTTTTGGTGGTGGTGGTGTGGTGGTGGTGGTGGAGGTGTTGATGGTGGTGGTGGGGGTGTTGGTGGTGGTGATGGTGGTGGGGTGGTGGTGGTGATAGTGGTGGTGGTGGGGATGATAGTTTGGGGATGGTTGTGGTGGTGGTGATGGTGGTGGTGGTGATGGTGGTGGTGGTGGTGATGATGGTGGTGGTGGTGGTGATAGTGGTGGTGCTGGTGGTTTTGGTGGTGATGGGGGTGGTGAGCGTGATTTGGGGGGTGGTGGTGGTGATGGTGGTGGTGAGGGTGGTGGTGTTGATAATGGTGGTGGTGGTGGTGGTGGGGGTGGTTTATGGTGGTTGTGATGGTGGTGGGGGGTGATGGTGGTGGTGGTGTGGTGAAGGTTGTTTGGTGGTAATGATAATGGTAGTGGTGATGGTGATGGTGGTGGTGGGTGATAGTGGTAGTGGTGGTGGTGATGGTGGTGGTGGTGCTGGTGGGGGGTGATGGTAATGGTGATGGTGGTGGTGATGGTGGGGGTGGTGATGGTGGTGATGGTGGTGTTGATGGTGGTGGATGGAGGTGCTGGTGGTGGTGGTGATTATGGTGGTGGGTGATGGTGGTAGTGGTGATGGTGGTGATGGTGGTGGTGGTGGTGGGGATAGTGGTGGTGGTGGTGGTGATGTGGTGAAGGTGATGGTGGTGGCGGTGGTGGTGGTGATGGTGGAGGTGGTGATAATCGTGGTGTGGTGATGGTGGTAGCGAGGGTTTAGGGTGGTGGTGGTGGTGATGGTTTGGTGGTGATGGTGGTGATGATGGGGGTGATGGGTGGGGGTGGGGTGGTGATGGTGGTGATGGTGGTGTTGTTGGTGGTGATGGTGGTGATGGTGGTGCTGGTGGTGCTGGTGATGATAGTGGTGGTGATGGTGGTAGTGCTGAAGGTAGTGATGGTGGTAGTGGTGGTGATGATAGTGGTGGTGGTGGTGGTGATGGTGGTGATTGTGATGATAATGGTGATGGTGGTGGTGGTGATAGTCGTGCTGCTGGTGATGGTGGTAGCGAGGGTGATGGTGGTGGTGGTGGTGATGGTGGTGGTAATGGTGGTGGTGATGATGTGTGAAGGTGATGGTGGTGGCGGTGGTGGTGGTGGTGGTGGTGGTTTTGGTGGTGGTGGTGATGGTGGTGATGGTGGTGGTGGTAGTGGTGATGGTAGTGGTGGTGGAGGTGTTGATGGTGGTAGTGGTGGTGGTGTTGGTGGTGGTGATGGTGGGGGTGGTGGTGGTGATAGTGGTGCTGATGGTGGTGGTGATAGTGGTGATGGTGGTGGTGGTGGTGGTGATGGTGGTGGTGGTGGTGGTGGTGGTGGTGATGGTGGTGGTGGTGATGGTGGTGGTGGTGGTGATGATGGTGGTGGTGGTCGTGATAGTGCTGGTGCTGGTGGTTTTGGTGGTGATGGTGGTGGTGAGGGTGATGTTGGTGGTGGTGGCGATGGTGGTGGTGAGGGTGATGGTGGTGGTGGTAGTGATGGTGGTGGTGTTGGTGATGGTGGTGATGGCGATGATGGTGGTGGTGATTGTGGTGGTGGTAATGGTGATGGTGGTGATGGTTGTGGTGGTGGTGGTGATGGTTGTGATAGTGGTGGTGATGGTGGTAATGGTGGTGATGGTGATGGTGGTGGTGATGGTGGTGATGGTGGTGATGGTGGTGATGGTGGTGGTGGTGATGGTGGTGGTGGTGATGGTGGTGGTGATGGTGGAGGTGATGGTGGTGATGGTGATGGTGTGGAGGTGGTTGGTGATGGTGGTGATGGTGGTGATATTGGTGATGGTGGTGATGGTGATGGTGGTGATGGTGACGGTGGTGGCAGTGCTGGTGGTATTGGTGTTGGAGGTGGTGATGGTGGTGATATGAGATGGTGATGATGGTTGTGATGATGGTGGTGGTGGTGATGGTGGTGATGGTGGTGATGGTAGTGGTGGTGGTGGTGATGGTGGTGGTGATGTTGGTGGTGGTGATGGTGGTGGTGGTTGGTGGTGGTGGTGGTGATGGTGATGGTGGTGATGGTGATGGTGATGGTGGTGGTGGTGATGGTGGTGGTTGTGGTGGTGATGGTGGTGATGGTGGTGGTTGTGGTGATGGATGTGGTGGTGATGGTGGTGGTGGTGATGGTGATGGTGGTGATAGTGGTGATGGTGGTGGTGGTGATGGTGGTGATGGTGGTGGTGGTGGTGGTGATAACGTTGGTGGTGGTGGAGGTGGTGATAGTGGTGGTGGTGATGGTGGTGGTAGTGGTGATGGTGGTGATGCTGATGGTGTTGATGGTGGTGGTGGTTGTGGTGATGGTAGTGGTTGTGGTGGTGGTGGTGGTGGTGGTGGTGGTGGTGGTGGTGGTGGTGGTGGTGGTGGTGGTGGTGGTGGTGGTGGTGGTGGTGGTGATGGTGGTGGTGGTGGTGGTGGTGGGGGTGGTGATGGTGGTGGTGATGGTGGTGGTGATGGTTGTGGTGATGGTGGTGGTAGTGGTGTTGATGGTGGTGGTGACGTACCACTGGGTACGTCATCAAACCCATTGTGGGGACTGCTGAGCCGGCCTTAGAGTATTATGTACGAGAACACCTCACGGTACGCAGCTAAACAGTAGGTACCTGAACACCTAATGGTACACATCTACTGGCAGTAGAGTATTCTACTTGCTTCTACTGATTTTAGAAGAAGCGCTCACCACAGCTCACTGAGTCTGTTGGCCTCAGTTATTTGACGGGCGCATTCAGTGAGCTTGCAACATAGTGTGTGCTGCATCGGACCACCTTGCGGTGTGTCAACTGTGATAGTACTCTGGTGATAGTACTCACCAGACCATCTAACAGTGTACTTCTACCGGCCTTAGAGAGTATTTACAGGAATGCCGGTGATGTCTGCCGACTCACCGCCTACGCGGATCAACTGTGGGCCGGAGTCATCGGATGCTGTTTAGTGGGACATTACATGAAGAAAAGGTTGGAGTGTTACACTGAACTGGACCAGGACCTTAGTGTGACACTTAGGGAAGTATGATGGAGTGGAACACTGAGATATGCTACAGGACCGTAGTGGAACACTGAGAAGGAAAGGGTGTCGTGTGACACTGAAGATGGCCTGGTTGTAGTGGACATTGAATAGTGTCATGTGACTGGCCGTGACAAAGACGCTATGAGGGTAGTGTGACGCAGAGACAAGGGTGTCAAGTGTGACACGGTTGCGAAAGTGTGTTACACGGAGAAAAGAGTGTCAAGTGACACGGTGGAGAAAGAGCGTCACAACTCGGATAAGTGTCGTGAGAAACGCAGTTGATTATAATTTATTATTATAAAAATGTTATTTATAATTTATTATTTTAGCATAGTTATATATATTATTATTTTAAGATGCTAATAATTTATTATTGTAACATATAGATATATTTTAAATACCTCCTAGACAAAAGATTGTTTTTATATAATATTAAAGATTAATTGATTTTAATGTGTATATATGTTTCCCGAACTCTTTATTACAAAATGATTAAAACTTACAATCTTTAAAAAATACTTTTTTTGTAATAGTGGTGGTTGTGATGGTGATAGTGGTGGTGATGGTGGTGATGGTGGTGATAGTGGTGGTGATGGTGGTGGTGGTGATGGTGGTATTGGTGATGGGTGGTTGTGATGGTGATACGGTGGGTGGTGATGGTGGTGATGGTGGTGGTGATGGTGGTGATGGTGGTGGTGATGGTGATGATGGTGATGGTGGTGGTGGTGATGTGGTGGTGGTGGTGATGGTGGTGATAGTGGTGGTGTGGTGGTGTGGTGGTGCTGGTGATGGTGGTGGTGGTGGTGATAGTGGTAGTGGCGGTGGTGATGGTGGTGATTGTGATGGTGGTGGTAGTGATGGTAGTGATGGTGCTGGTGCTGGTGGTGATGGTAATGGTGATGGTGGTGGTGATGGTGGGGGTGGTGATGGTGGTGATGGTGGTGGTGATGGTGGTCATGGTGGTGATGGTGGTGGTGATGGTGGTGGTGATGGTGGTAGTGGTGATGGTGTTGATGGTGGTGGTGGTGATGGTGGTGATTGTGATGGTGGTAGTGATGGTGGTGGTGGTGATAGTCGGTAGTGCTGGTGATGGTGGTAGCGAGGGTGATGGTGGTGGTGGTGGTGAAGATGGTGGTGATGGTGGTGGTGATGGTGGTGGTGATGTTGGGGGGTGGTGATGGTGGTGATGGTGGTGATGGTGGTGGTGATGGTGGTGATGGTGGTGGTGGTGGTGGTGGTGATGATGGTGGTGGTGATGGTGGTAGTGGTGATGGTGGTGATGGTGGTGGTGGTGGTGGTGATAGTGGTGGTGGTGGTGATGGTGGTGATTGTGATGGTGGTGGTGATGGTGGTGGTGATGATAGTCGTGGTGCTGGTGATGGTGGTAGCGAGGGTGATGGTGGTGGTCGGGGTGATGGTGGTGGTGATGGTGGTGGTGATGATGGTGAAGGTGATGGTGGTGGCGGTGGTGGTGATGGTGGTGATGGTGGTGGTGGTTTTGTTGGTGGTGGTGATGGTGGTGGTGGTGGAAGTGTTGATGGTGGTGGTGGTGGTGTTTGGTGGTGGTGATGGTGGTGGGGTGGTGGTGGTGATAGTGGTGGTGGTGGTGATGATAGTGGTGATGGTTGTGGTGGTGGTGATGGTGGTGTGGTGATGGTGGTGGTGGTGGTGATGATGGTGTTGGTGGTGGTGGTGATAGTGGTGGTGCTGGTGGTTTTGGTGGTGATGGTGGTGGTGAGGGTGATGGTGGGTGGTGGTGGTGACGGTGGTGGTGAGGGTGGTGGTGTTGATAATGGTGGTGGTGGTGGTGGTGGGGGTGGTGATGGTGGTTGTGATGGTGGTGGTGGTGATGGTGGTGGTGGTGCGGTGCTGAGGTTGTTGGTGGTAATGATAATGGTAGTGATGTGGTGAGGTGGTGGTGGTGATGTTTGAGTGGTGGTGGTGATGGTGGTGATTGTGATGGTGATAGTATGCTGGTGGTGATGGTGTTGGTGGTGTGGTGGTGGTGATGGTAATGGTGTGGTGTGGTTGATGGTGGGGGTTGTGATGGTGGTGATGGTGGGTGTTGATGGTGGTGATGGTGGTGTGGTGGTGGTGGTGATGATGGTGGTGGTGATGGTGGTAGTGGTGATGGTGGTGTGGTGGTGGTGATAGTGGTGGTGTGGTGGTGGTGATGATGGTGCGAGAGTGAGGGTTGTGGTGGTGGTGATGGTGGGTGGTGATGTGGTGGGTGGTGATGCGGTGTGATGGTGGGGGTGTGATGGTTGGTGATGGTGGTGATGGTGGTGGTGATGGTGGGTGATGGTGGTGCATGTGGTGGTGGGGTGATGATGGTGGTGGTGATGGTGGTAGTGGTGATGGTAGTGATGGTGAAGGTGGGTGGTGGTGATGATAGTGGTTGTGGTGGTGGTTGATGGTGGTGATTGTGATGATGGTGGTGATGGTGGTGTGGGGTGATAGTCGTATTGCTGGTGAGGGGGTAGCGAGGGTGATTTGGGGGTGGTGGGGTGGTGGTGGTGGTTTTGGTGGTGGTGGTGATGGTGGTGATGGTGGGTGGGGTAGTGGTGATGGTAGTGGGGGTGGAGGGTGTTGATGGGGGTGGTGGTGGTGGTGGTGATGATGGTGAAAGGGGATGGTGGTGGCGGTGGTGGTGGTGGTGGTTTTGGTGGTGGTGGTGATGGTGGTGATGGTGGTGGTGATGATGGTGAAAGGGGATGGTGGTGGGGGTTTGGGGGTGGTGATGGTTTTGGTGGTGGTGGTGATGGTGGTGATGGGGTGGTGGTAGTGGTGATGGTAGTGGTGGTGGAGGTGTTGATGGTGGTGGTGGTGGTGGTGTTGGTGGTGGTGATGGTGGGTGGGGGAGGGTGGTGGGGATAGTGGTTGATGGTGGTTGTGGTGGTGGGGGATGGTGGTTGTGGTGGTGGTGATGGTGGTTTATGGTGGTTGTGGTGGTGGTGATGGTGGTGGTGGTGATGGTGGTGGTGGTGGTGATGATGGTGGTGGTGATAGTGGGTGGTGCTGGTGGTTTTGGTGGTGATGGTGGTGGTGAGGGTGATTTGGGGGTGGTGGTGGCGATGGTGGTGGTGAGGGTGATGGTGGTGTTGGGAGTGATGGTGGTGGTGTTGGTGATGGTGGTGATGGCGTTTATGGTGGTGGTGATTGTGGTGGTGGTAGTGTGTGATGGTGGTGATGGTTGTGGTGGTGGTGGTGATGGTGGTGATAGTGGTGGTGATGGTGGTAATGGTGGTGATGGTGATGGTGGTGGTGATGGTGGTAATGGTGGTGATGGTGGTGATGGTGGTGGTGGTGATGGTGGTGGTGGTGTTTGGGGGTGGTGATGGTGGAGGTGATGGTGGTGATGGTGATGGTGATGGAGGTGGTGGTGATGGTGGTGATGGTGGTGATATTGGGTTTGGGGGTGATGGTGATGGTGGTGATGGTGACGGTGGTGGCGGTGCTGGTGGTGGTGGTGTTGGAGGTGGTGATAGTGGTGATAGAGATGGTGATGATGGTTGTGATGATGGGGGGTGGTGGTGATGGTGGTGTTTTGGGGGTGGTGGTGGTGATGGTGATGGTGGTTGTGATGGTTTATGGTGATGGTGGTGGTGGTGATGGTGGTGGTTGTGGTGGTGATGGTGGTGATGGTGGTGGTTGTGGTGGTGATGGATGTGGTGGTGATGGTGGTGGTGGTGATGGTGATGGTGGTGATAGTGGTGAAAGGTGGTGGTGGTGATGATGGTGGTGGTGATGGTGGTAGTGGGGATGGTAGTGATGGTGGTGGTGGTGGTGGTGGTAGTGGTGGTGGTGGTGGTGTTTGGTGGTGATTGTGATGGTGGTGGTGATGGTGGTGGTGGGGGATAGTCGTGGTGCTGGTGATGGTGGTAGCGAGTGTGATGGTGGTGGTGGTTGGTGATGGTGGTGGTGATGGTGGTGGTGATGATGGTGAAGGTGATTTGGGGGTGGCGGTGGTGGTGGTGGTGGTGGTGGTTTTGGTGGTGGTGGTGATGGTGGTGATGGTGGTGATGGTGGTGGTGGTGGTGGTGATGGTGGTGGTGATGGTGGTGGTGGTGATGGTGGTGGTGGTGGTGGTGATGGTGATGGTGGTTGTGATGGTGATGGTGATGGTGGTGGTGGTGATGGTGGTGGTGGTGGTGGTGATGGTGGTGATGGTGGTGGTTTGTGGTGGTGATGGATGTGGTGGTGATGGTGGTGGTGATGGTGATGGTGGTGATAGTGGTGATGGTGGTGGTGGTGATGGTGGTGGTGGTGGGGGGTGATAGTGGTGATGGTGGTGGAGGTGGTGATGGTGGGGGTGGTGATGGTGATGGTGATGGTGGTGATGGTTGGTGGTTTGGGAGTGGTGATGGTGGGGGATGCTGATGGTGTTGATGGTGGTGGTGGTTGTGGTTGATGGGAGTGGTTGTGGTGAGTGGTGGTTGGGTGGTGGTGGTGTTGGTGGTGGTGGTGGTGGTGGTTGTGGTGGTGGTGGTGGTGGTGGTGATGGTTTGGGGGTGGTGGGGGGGTGGTGGTGGAGGTGGTGATGGTGGTGGTAATGGTGGTGTTGATGGTTTTTGGTGATGGTTGGTGGTGGTGGTGGTGATGGTGGTGGTGGCGGTTAAATAGTTAACCTGCCCGGGCCCGGCCCGGGACCAATGGGTACGTCATCAAACCATTGTGGGGACTGCTGAGCCGGCCTTAGAGCATTATGTACCTGAACACCTCACGGTACGCAGCTAAACAGTAGGTACCTGAACACCTAATGGTTTCACATCTACTGGCAAATAGAGTATTCTACTTGCTTCTACTGATTTTAGAAGAAGCGCTCACCACAGCTCACTGAGTCTGTTGGCCTCAGTTATTTGACGGCCGCATTCAGTGAGCTTGCAACATAGTGTGTGCTGCATCGGACCACCTTGCGGTGTGTCAATTGTGATAGTACTCTGGTGATAGTACTCACCAGACCATCTAACAGTGTACTTCTACCGGCGTTAGAGAGTATTTACAGGAATGCCGTTGATGTCTGCGGACTCACCGCCTACGCGGATCAACTGTGGGCCGGAGTCATCGGATGCTGTTTAGTGGGACATTACATGAAGAAAAGGTTGGAGTGTTACACTGAACTGGACCAGGACCTTAGTGTGACACTTAGGGAAGTATGATGGAGTGGAACACTGAGATATGCTACAGGACCGTAGTGGAACACTGAGAAGGAAGGGTGTCGTGGACACTGAAGATGGCTGGTTGTAGTGGAACATTGAATAGTGTTAGTGTGACTGGCCGTGACAAAGACGCTATGAGGGTAGTGTGACGCAGAGACAAGGGTGTCAAGTGTGACACGGTTGCGAAAGTGTGTTACACGGAGAAAAGGGTGTCAAGTGACACGGTGGAGAAAGAGCGTCACAACTCGGATAAGTGTCGTGAGAAACGCAGATTATAATTTATTATTATAAAAATGTTATTTATAATTTATTATTTTAGCATAGATATATATATTATTATTTTAAGATGCTAATAATTTATTATTGTAACATATAGATATATTTTAAATACCTCCTAGACAAAAGATTGTTTTTATATAATATTAAAGATTAATTGATTTTAATGTGTATATATGTATCCCGAACTCTTTATTACAAAATGAGTAAAACTTACCATCTTTAAAAAATACTTTTTTTGTAATAGTGGTGGTTGTGATGGTGATAGTGGTGGTGATGGTGGTGGTGATGGTGGTGGTGATGGTGGTGATGGTGGTGGTGGTATTGGTGATGGTGGTGGTTTGTGATGGTGATAGTGGTGGTGATGGTGGTGATGGTGGTGGTGATGGTGATGGTGGTGGTGGTGATGGTGGTATTGGTGATGGTGGTGGTTGTGATGGTGATAGTGGTGGTGATGGTGGTGATGGTGGTGGTGATGGTGGTGATGGTGGTGGTGATGGTGGTGATGGTGATAGTGGTGGTGGTGATGGTGGTGATGGTGGTGGTGATGGTGATGGTGGTGATGGTGGTGGTGTTATTGATGGTGGTGGTGGTGATGGTGGTGGTGATGGTGGTGATAGTGGTGGTGATGGTGATGATAGTGATGGTGGTGTTGGTGATGGTGATGGTTGTGATGGTGATAGTGGTGGTGATGGTGATGGTGATGATGGTGATGGTGGTGGTGATGGTGGTGGTGGTGACGGTGGTGATGGTGGTGATAGTGGTGGTGATGGTGGTGGTGATGATGGTGATGATGGTGATGGTGGTGGTGGTGGTGTTGGTGATGGTGGTGGTTGTGATGGTGATAGTGGTGGTGATTTTGGTGGAGATGGTGGTGGTGATGGTGGTGATGGTGGTGATGGTGGTGGTGGTGATGGTGGTGATGGTGGTGGTGATGGTGGTGATGGTGATAATGGTGATGGTGGTGTTGGTGATGGTGGTGTTTGTGATGGTGATGGTGGTGGTGATGGTGGTGATAATGGTGGTGGTGATGGTGATGGTGGTGGTGATGGTGGTGATGGTGATGGTGGTGATGGTGGTGATGGTGGTGGTGGTGATGTTGGTGATGGTGGTGGTAATGGTTGTGATGGTGGTGGTGATGGTGATGATGGTGATGGTGGTGTTGGTGATGTTGGTGGTTGTGATGGTGTTAGTGGTGGTGATGGTGGTGATGGTGGTGTGGTGGTGGTGATGGTGATGGTGATGATGGTGATGGTGATGGTGGTGGTGGTGACGGTGGTGATGGTGGTGGTGATGGTGTTGGTGATTGTGGTGGTGATGATGGTGATGATGGTGATAGTGGTGTGGTGGTGATGGTGGTGTTGGTGATGGTGGTTGTGATGGTGATAGTGGTGGTGATGGTGGTGATAATGGTGGTGATGGTGGTGGTGATGGAGATAATGGTGGTGGTGGTGGTGATGGTGGTGGTGATGGTGGTGTGATGATGGTGGTGATGGTGATAATGGTGATGGTGATGGTGGTGGTGATGGTGGTGTTGGTGGTGAGGGTGATGGTGGGGGTGGGGGTGGGGGTGTGGTGATGCTGATGGTGGAGGTGGTGCTAGTGGTGGTGATGGTGGTGATGGTGATGGTGTTGATGGTGGTGTTAGTGGTGGTGGTGGGGGGGTGGTGATGGCGGTTGTGATGGTGGTGGTGGTGGTGGTGGTCCTGGTGATGGTGGTGGTGGTGATGATGGTGGTAGTGGTGATGGTGTTGGTGGTGATAGTGGTTATGGCGGTGGTGATGGTGGTGATTGTGATGGTGATAGTGGTGGTGATGGTGGTGGTGATGGTGGTTGATGGTGGTGGTGATGGTGATGATGGTGATGGTGGTGGTGGTGGTGGTGATGTTGGTGATGGTGATGGTGGTGGTGGTGATGGTGGTGGTGGTGATGGTGGTGATGGTGGTGGTGTTGGTGTTGATGGTGATGGTGGTGATGGTGGTGTTGGTGATGGTGGTGGTTGTGATGGTGATGGTGGTGGTGATGATGGTGATGCTGGTGGTGATGGTGGTGATGGTGATGGTGGTGGTGGTGATGGTGGTGGTGGTGATGGTGGTGATGGTGGTGGTGGTGATGGTGGTGGTGATGATGATGATGGTGATGGTGCTGGTGGTGATGGTGGTGTAGTGATGGTGGTGGTTGTGATGGTGATAGTGGTGGTGATGGTGGTGATGGTGGTGGTGATGGTGGTGATGGTGGTGATGGTGGTGATGGTGATAATGGTGATGTTGTTGTTGTTGTATTGTTGATGTTGTTGATGTTGTTGATGTTGTATGGTTGATATTGTTGATGTTGTTGATGTTGATAATTGTTGGATGTTTGTTGATGGTTGTTGATGTTGATATTGTTGATATTGTTGTGTTGTTGATATTGTTGATGTGTTTTGATATTGATGATGTTGTTGATGTTGTTGATGCTTGATATTGTTGTTTATTGTTGCATGTTGTTGGATTGTTGATATTGTTGATATTGTTGATGTTGTTGATGTTGATATTGTTGATGTTGTTGATGTTGATATTGTTGATATTGTTGATGTTGTTGATGTTGTTGATGTTGTCTTCCATGGAAACAATCTCTTGTTGTTTGGTTGTGAAGTTATCATAAGTCAGTTTTATTAACAAAGTTACTTTCTGTGTAATAATTGTAGAATGTTTCTTCTGGTCAGCAATAAGTCGCAGTTTTTTACTTTATTTGGTTATCCTGGTTAAATTAACTTAATATTCTCTTATGTGCCTTTAACATCTGTGTCCTCAACACCATTATTAAAAATTTATATATTATGTTCACTAAATTTACATAAAATTTACTTACTACTTACTTGATTAATTAATTATTATATTTATTTTCTTAAAAGCTGGTCTCTCTTACTTAGAGGAAAGTTGGGATTGATTTTGGTCTGTGTAGGTCCCAATTGGCTTTTTTTTTAGGGGAAAGTAATTCGTTATATTGAAACATTGCTTTTTATTTGATAATATCTGAGAGTCTGTAAATTTAATTATCCTCACGTTCTCCATGTTCATAACGTGATAATGAAACTTATGAGCTTAATTGCTTGTTTATTTTAGGTTAATGGTCTCTTTAAAAGGTTTAAACTTGATTTGAGCTGTTTATGGTTTTATTTGTCATAGTTATTGAAGAAATTTGGATATTAATTTCCATATAATGACTTGTAAATACCTTTTTTAATTCTCTTTAAATCGTAAATGCTAATATTTAACAGCATTATTAATTTGTACCGCACTCTGCACTATTCCAATCGCATGCATTAAGACACAGGGGACTGAGGTTATGGAATACAGGGATGTGTTTCCCAGATCGTGCATCGACCGAAGTACCTCTAGTTATTATTGTTTGATTACAAAACAAATTCTGAACTCATATAGGTCATACAATATTAGTTCTATGTAAGGAATTCCAGAAGTGAAGTCAAGACGGTTTATTAGTAGGATCACATGTGAAATATTTTGAAAGTTTTCAGCCATTAACAAATCATAAAGTTTTGAAAGAAAATAAAATTCTGAATGTATGTTTAAGAGATGTGACACAACATAAAGGGGTCATAACTGGAAACTGAAAACTCAGATGAGTCACAGGGATGTTAGGAAGTATTTCTTCAGCCATAAAGTTGCCAGGAAGTGAAACAATCTAGAGAGTGATGTAGTGGAGGCAGGATTTATATAGATACAGAGAATTTGCATCGACGTTAGATAAATATGTCTGTATAGTAACTCTTCGTTAATTGAGTTATAAAAAAGGATAACATGAAATGTATAGGGGAGGATATTTAATTAACTAATAGACACATAACAACGACGATGTAAAAGACAACTTCGAAAACAATGAAAAAAAATCTGTTCACCAAGATACTGTCTTCATGACTCACGAAATCGTAATGACACGATTGCAACCAACCCACAGAACGGCATGGGGCTTGTTGAACCGTGAGTGGGTGAGTCATATGACTCACAACTGAGTTGGATATGAACGTTAGTAGGTCGACCTGGACAAGTGGTTCAACACACCGGCCTCTGAGTTTTAGGACTTACCTGCCGTGGGTTCGAGTCTCACCCACTCTGTGATTCAATGTCTTTATACGGTTTACTGTCATTCATCATCACAATGGAGAACAAACGCACACAGCATTATCCTGTGTCATTCAGTCATACACGAACAAGTAGTGTGTCGAATTGTTTTTCTTCTAAGAAAGTTTTGCTGTGTTTCGTGTTTACTCATAGAACGCATCATCAATTACCTTTTAATTTTTACCACTTTGTGTATTATAAGAGGGTTAAATTGAAAATAATTGTCATGTTATATGCCTGTAAATGAAGTTGGTTAAACTCGCTCCACCATCTGGAATGGTTGAGATAACCTGCAAAAACCTCAATGGTGGAGCTTCTAACATTTAAACAATGTGCAAAATAATGTGGAATCCTTAATAACTTTTCGTTTTACCTCAGCCTAATCAGATTAATACTTGTTAAGTTTAGGCTTATTGCAGATAAATTTGTTAATATAGCAAAATAAAATTAAAAAATAGTTGGGAATTGTTATGAATCCGTTCAATAACTGGAGAAATGACTAATCTGTTCGGATTGAATTTTTAACCACTTGTGTAGATTTCCTTAACGAATGTTTGTGCTGTTAATGGGAGGCTTAAGACCCAATCTGCTTTTTATTGAATATACTGTCATATATGCAGGGTCATATATACAGTCATATTTACAGTACATATATACAGTCAAATATCAGTTTTATTCAGTAGCAGAACTGCTTCTTTGATTGAGCTTCAAATATTAATAACGGTTACGTTCTATAGAAGGTTGCCAAATCTGAAATTTTGCTCTGAAATGTATTTAAAGAATCTTGGATATAGTTGTAATCGGATCAATTACTAGAGAATGCTTTCTCTGACTGGCTTCAAAACTTTCATCTGTTGGTGGACTTTATTAAAAAAAGAGCTTGACACATATACTTTCATCTGTTGTAAAATTTCAGAGGATTATTTTTATTAAATACAATGTTTCAGTAATTAACAAGAGTCATACAGCTTCAGATCGGCACTCTGAACACTGGTGTATTTTAACTTGAAATAATTTTTAATTGATTTTTGGAGGCTAGTGGGTGGACAGTTTGCAATTTTAGAATTAAAAAATAAAAAAAAAAAAAAAAAATTAAATGTTCTTTGTTTTTTTATGGGATTGTAGAGATTTTGAAAAAAAGTCTCGTGTTAAGGCAGTTATAAAATTTAATGATGAGAGGAGACTCTCCTATTTCAGAATATTGAATCTCTGAGATAACACAAGAAGGTCTCTTCGTTTAGCTTAAAGTTGTGCTCTGAATGGAAGACTTGAATTACATTTCCTTGTGTATGTCCTAACGTACCGATTTATTCAAGAATTTGTGATGTAAATTTACCATATTGTGACTTGTGAATAGCTATTCGATTCGCTTCAGATACTTCAACACTGCAGCATTAACTGCAATACAATCTTATGCCGCACTCTGCACTATTCCAGTCGCGAGAACTGAGTTCAGGGGACTGGAGTTATGGAATATTGGGATTCCTTTCTCAGACCGCGCAGGAACGATAAACATCTTGTTTGTTGTAAGATTTCTCAGATTCAACATATAAACATTGAAGCAGCAGAAAGACAAACGTGAACTACAATGTATCTCATAATCCTTCCAGCGCTATATGCATCAGTTGTTATGTACTATAGCATGTGGCCTCCCTCAGCTGGCTGCCCATTTTTCTCTGGCTGACACGCAAACCTCAGCTAATGTTAAATGTGGAATCACTTGCCTACTGCATTGCTCCGGGGTACTCGAGGTCTTCATCTCGAGGTCTTCTTTTCGGATAAACAGCTAAAGATTCACTTAACCAGGAGGAAGTTATAGGCAATCCAGTTTAGGTATCAGTCATCAAACTGGTTTTGTAAAAATCAATTACTTAAAACAGGGAAATATATACAGGAAGTGCTTCCTGGTCGCTCAAAGATCTTCCTTCGGAAGATGTTGCTGATTATCTTTGTGTCTTCTCTTTGATCTGTATTTGCTTATCATTATATTCCATATTAAAGTTAATAAGGGTCAGGACCCAGAGGTTTAATTGTAAGTTCTTTTTCTTGTGTGATTAACTTTTGGGGACTTGTCAGGACTATAAAAGATGTAACCGGGTATCATTACAATAATGGCATACAATGCCGACAAGATGTGGTATTAGACATATTTTCATCACTTGATTAGCTTTATTGGAAGACATTGTGGCAAACCAAGTGGCTTGAGTTACGGTTTACTGGAGATAACTTGATTAGGATTGACTTACCACTGATTTAAAGGACAGGAATAATATTAACAGTTTCCACATCTCCAGTTACATCTGTCTAGTGTGAAATATTTTAAAGGTTAGTTAGTGGTTCACTTTCAGTGGTCATTACTCGTGAAGAACGCTGAGAAAGTTCAGCGGAGGTGCGGACTTATCTGCATAAACAGTCAAACCTGTGTGTTATCAAAGTAAGGTCTGTAATATCACTGAGTGTGATTCTACAGATTTAGTTTTTACTGAGGGTTCACTTTAATAAGTAATTACCAGGATATAATAAAGGTCTTGTGCTTGAACCGTAAAAGAAATAACTGTTAAAAAACCGAGAGACAAATCTTTCTTATTGTCAGTAAGCCGTCAGAATAATTTTAAAGTTTAATTGGCCTTTTCTTTAACTTTGTTCAATATATCTGAAAATCTTTCGAATTTGTTTTGATTCCTGAACATCTTTAATATTAGCACGTTAGTTTTCTTATTCCCTCTTTAACGTCTCTTTTAATAGACTATATTAGTACGTGGAATAACCCACTATCGACTTATTGCGTTTATAAATTCACTTGTTTTTCCTAAATGATATTTAAGTCTTCTGCTATTTCACTTCGGTTCTCCTCCATTCGTTTTTATTTTCCTGTTACGGAATATAGTTCTTATTGCATTAAGTATTGTATAGTTTCTTCATTTCTGAGTCATCACATGACAGGTGATCTCCTCGAGTCTATTGTAATTTGCTCAATGAAATTCTGGGGACTCTCACTTGTATATCATTATTGTCTTACTTTTCCACTGTCATACCTTTCTGTCATACTTATCACTGTCATATCCTTACTGTCATACTTACCATTCAATGGAAAAAAATAAATATAAATGCAGTATAATAGTGACCTTTATTGACTAGTTAGGCATTAAGGATTGCATTATTACCGTTATTGTGTTTAATTTTTCCTTTGTGTCGGTATTTTATAACTTTTACTTCCATTCCACTAGTTAGATGCTATAGATTTCCAGATCGCTCGCTACAATCTCCTCCTCAATCTCCTGTGTATTAACGGAGTATCTCCTAGTTTGCCAAACCTGCGCAGTTGTTCTTGAGAGTAAAGCTGCTGCTTGACCCTGGGTTGCTCTTTCAATGTACGCTTGCTTGAACAAATAAATAATGTTGTTTTTTTTCTTGTTCTGGACTTTGGATAGATTTTTTACTTCAAATCGTTTAAGATCTGAAGCAGGTTATTTCAGTTGGTCGCTTATGTCACAACTATTCAAAAAATATGCGTCCTAAATTACCTTTAGGAATGGATGTCGTTGTTGACTCTAAATTACGATCAATAGAATTTTCGTCAGTCTAACTAGGGCTAAAATCAATAGAAACCTTGGGTCAATTTTCTCCCTATCTAAATTCGTGGGTCGGTATATCACACTTAAAATTAATTTTTCTTGTCCCTATCAGAGTGCGTGAGCTCAGTCTTTATACTGGATTTTAAGTAGCAGTTCAATTTTCTTTGAACATAAATGCGTCACCCCCCATCCCCATCCCGTTAATTTTATGAACAACCATGGAACAACTTGACCCCCGAAACGTTGGTGCTCGCAAATCAAGGTATTGCAAAATCGTCAACGTATCCCTCACAAGCAACCAATTTTAGTCTTTCATCTTATTTCTAGCACTAAGACTAATTGCATAGTTTATATAAGAAATTTGTTCTGTAAATTCCTTTGAACTGTTCTTATCAAACTTCCTGTTATTTTTAGCTTTACCATTGTTATTTGATATATGCTACTTCTAAAATCAATCTTGATAATTTATACGCATTTAATTCAATATAGTCAGTGTGAAAGTCAATGGTAAAAAGTCGGGGACCGAAGCTTCGTCAGAGGGTTATTTTCTCCTATGGTGAGGGTTATTGATGTATTGACACAATTCGGTCTTGTTCACCAAAACCCTCACTTTAACTATTTGTAGTTTTAAGCCTGACAAAGCAACCTCCATTGAGTAGAGTAGCTAAAGAGGTGCAGTAGTGATAATTCTACAGAGCGGTGTATCGGTTTTTGGGGCCTTCTAGAGCGGTTTGTAATCCGGGTTTAAGGGCCTTATTACAGAAGCGGTGTATCCGGTTTTTGGGCCTTCCATCTGGGCGGTGTATCGGTCTAGGGCCAGCAGCTGGAGGGTCTCCTTTTCACACTAGGTGGTACTTCCGGTTGGACCTTGACTCGCCCTCGGACTACCTCACCTTGACCCCCCCACCTATACCCCCGCCCACGACCCCCCCTTCGGACCCCGTCGCGGCCGCGTGCCCCCCGCGCGCCCGCCCGCCCGCGCGCCCGGCCCGCGCCCTTCGCGACCCCCGCCGCGCCTTCTGCAGCGTCTTCCGGATCGCCCCCGCGCCCCCGAATTTTTTTTTCGATTTTTATTTCGAATTTTTTTTGAATTCATTTTCTTGTGCTCTTCATCTCCTCGGTAAATTTTTAGGTTCCCCCTCCAACTTTCAACCCCCTAACCCACCAAAAAAATTTCTCGATAATCCAAGTTTTTGGTACCCATAATGGGTTTTCGAAATTCTCCATCTCCTTGGATCATGGTTTTTTGGATTGTCCCTCCCTTCCACCCACCAATCCAAATTTTCTCGTTTAATAGAAGTTTTGGATTCCCCCTATGGGGGTTCGAAATTCTCCATCTCCTTTGGATCCCCCTCCGACTTTCACCCTCTAACCCTCCAAAATATTTATCGTAATCAAAGTCTCTATCTCCTCGGATCAAGTTTTTATGGTTTCCCCCTCCGACTTTCATACCCCCAAACCCCAAAATTTCTCGGATAATACCAAGACTCCATCTCCTCGGGTCCCATCCAACTTTCACCCCCCAATACCCAAAATTTCTCCGATAATACAGTTTGGATTCCCCCTATGGAGGGTTTCGAAATTCTTTTAGGATCTCCTCGGATCAAATTTTTGAGGTTCCCCCTCTCACTTTCACACCAACCCCCCTCCTCATATTTTTCTCGATAATACAAGTTTTGGATTCCCCCCTAATGGGGTTTTCGAAATTCTCCATCTCCTTGATCCCCCTCCCACATTACACCCCCCAACCCAAAAATTTACTCGATAATACTAGTTTTGGATTCCCCCTATGGGGTTTTCGAAAATTCTCCATCTCCTTGGATTCCCCTCCACTTTTCACCCCCCAACCCCAAAATTTCTCGATAATACAAGTTTTGGATTCCCCGATGGGGGTTTCGAAATTCTTATGATCTCCTCGGATCAATTTTTTCTCGAAATCAAAGTCTCCAATTCCTCGGATCCCCTCCCACTTTCACCCCCCAACCCCAAAATTTCTCGATAATACCAAGACTACAATTCCTCGGATCAAATTTTTGAGGTTCACCCTCCCCCCCCCACTTTCCCCCCCCCATTAATACCCCCCCCCACCCCCCATCCCAAAATTTCTAAATATTACCAAGACTCGTTCTCCTCGGATCAAATTTTTGGGATTCCCCACTTATTGGGGGTTTCGGAAATTCTCTCAATTTTCTCGGATTCAAGTTTTACTTGATATCAATTATTACAAAGATTTTCCCCCACCACCCACCTTCTACCCTCTATGTCCAAGTATTTTCTCTCTATCTCCTCGGATTAAGTTTTGGATTCCCCCCCCTCTGGTATAAGCATTCAAAATAGACTCCTCTTATGGGGGCATGTTACTACCAGGTCTAAATCAACGTGTGACGTCATCGCCGTGGATGACCCCCCCCAACAACAAGGCTGAATCTTGTCGTCCCTTTTAGTTCATTAAAGGTAATAAGGGAACACTTACCTTCTGTCTGTGACGTCACACATACAAGCTGATCTGTCGAACTTTTACCTACACATATACAACATAGGGAAACATTTTCACTTCTTAAACCCAAATTTTTTCATAATCAGAAAGTCGCAATTTTTTTCGTTATACCCAACCATTTCTTTACAAAATACAACACAACATTATCACCAAAAACTAACTCAAACTAACCAAAATTTTTCTCGTTTTAACCTTTTAGTAAATTTAAAGTTAATAATGGGACACAGTACATACAGAAAAAAAGTCACAAAAAAACTTACTCAAACAATTTTACTTTGAAATCACCAAAACACTCTCATAAATAATTTTATACTCACATAAACACTTTGAACATCTTCAAAAACACTCTGAACACCTTCAAAAAACAACTCCTTTGAACATTTTCAATCAACACTGAAAACACTTTCAAAAAATAAACAATTTGAGTACTCCCAATTTCACCACATGAATACTACTAAATACACGCTGAATTCAATCAAAACACCATTGATCACCTTCAAAAAACAACATTTGAACACACTCAAAACACCTTTGAACATTTCCAAAACAACCTGAAAACACTTCCAAAACACTAGTTTGATATTCCCAAATAAGATTTGAAATCTATAATTTATCTTGCACTTTCACATTTCCATTAAAGTTAACAACTCATCCTCAGTCTCTCAGACTAGGCATTTTCTCGTTTTACCCTTTTAGTTTCTATTAAAGTTATTAAGGGGACACAATTACCATCAGAAAAAAAAAGTCACAAAAACTAACTCAAACACTTACTTTGATACATCCCCAAACATTATCTAATCATTTGAAATACTCACTTAAACACCCTTGAACCACCTTCAAAACACCTTTGAATATCGTTTAAACTTATTTCATACACAACCCACTTATATCATCTTTTTTTCATTATCTAATTCGACTCATTACCTCATACAATTACCCAACAAAATTTTTACTCGTTTTAACTTAGATTTATCACAAAAAAACTCTACGACCCCTAACACACACGCTCACACTCACAACACACACACACACATCACACACACACACACACCACCACACACACACACACAACACACACACACCACACCATACACTCACTCACACACATACATACACACACACCACACACACACACTCACACACACACACACACACACACACACACACACAACACCACATACACCCACACACACACACACACACACACACACACTCAACACACACACACACACACACCCACAACACCAACACTCTGGTAGAAATAATTACTCGATTTCCGGAATAGGAAACACTTTCCTCGCTATGAGAGGCTCATTGTGCGGCCCAATCAACCTGCCACCCTGACTGACCACAGTGTAATAGTGAGTAGCACACCTCATGAAGGCTTAGCTATAGTAAGATCAATATTCATGAACACCTGCGTAAAACTCCGAGGACAGACGCTTACTATAGAGCCTGTTCTCTTCTCCATTCTTATGTCTAGAATATTTGGTGATTGGTCATTCTTGGTTGTTAGTTCATTTTAAATTAATGTACAGGTTGGGTAATTGGTGTTAGTAGATGAATTCTAGATAAAAACATTCTGCGCATATCTACGTTCAGATACATTGTCATCGAGTAAGGTTTGATGTGATTTATAAAATTCATCATGTCTTAAAATTTTTATTAAACATTTCTTTTTTTTATTGAATGAACGTATATCTCTTAAGTCGCGGTTGTCGTAGTGTATTACTGTGTTGTTGTAGTAGTGATACATTTTTCTGTGAAGAGGTTAGGTTAAATGATGAAGCTGTTAACTTTGAATGAAACTAAAAGTCTCGCTTCTCAAGATATAATTACTCAGCTCAACTATTGATTTAAAATGAATTTATCGATTCCTCATATATGTTTTGAAGCATGAAGTCGTAAGCGCATCCTGAGACATGAGCGTTACTAGATATAGATGAGTTTGAGGATATTCCAGCCTTTTACCGAAAGATTAGACGCAGTTCTCAGCAGGCTGTCACACACACACGAGTCACCGACTGACTGCAGAGCTACGCATCTCATCACAGTCTCTGCAGGCCTGGAGAATCCATGTCTGTACAACAACTCTGTTCTGTCAATCTACACTCCGACCCACGATTCGACTACTCCACGTCTCCTCACTCCATACATACCAATCGCACCATATTGTACGCTTTCATTTAGTACTCCTAGAGTCAATAGAGTATATGCTTCACCTCTAGACTCATAGTGAGTCCCTATTAATCAAGCCTTACATAATATCTTATCATCACCACCTAACCCGTTTCATACCTAACCTAACATAACTGAACTCCTAATCACCTCACCGCCTAACCTAACCGTACCGCCTTCAATCATAAACCTCCACCATACACTAACCTAACCTAAACCTAAATTAACCCTATCCTACAACCTCAACCTAAACCTAACCTAACTCCATCAATCACCTCTATCATAACCTAACCTAACTTAACCTAACCCATCTAATCCATCAAACACTCTATCGTCTAAACTAACCTAACCTAAACTATACGTCCTAACCGAACCTAACCCTAACTCCCCTTAACCTATTCCCTTTTCTAATTCAATCACCATATCCTAACTAAACCTAACATAACTTAACCAAACTCAACATACTCCATCAAAACACCTTATCCTAACCTTACCTAACTCTAACACCTAACCTAACCTTACCTAACCTAACCTAACTCCTTCAACACCTCGAATACACCTACTTAACCGAACCTAAACTTACCTAACCTACGAAACCTAACATAACCTTACCTTACCTAACCTAACTTATACCTAAACCTACCTAACTTATCCTAATCTAAACCTATCTAACATAACTAACCTAACCTTACCTAAGCCTACCGAACCTAACTAACCTAACTAACCTAACCTAACCTAACCTAACTTATCCTTAAATTATCCTATCCTTAACAGAACCTTAGACTAACCTTACTAAGACCTACCGAACCTAACCTAATCCTATCCTAACCTATCTAACTGTCCTAACCTAATCCGAACCTATCCTAACATAATATCCTAACCTATAACCTAACCTGAACCTTATCCGAACCTAACCTAATCTATCTTATCTAACCTCAACCTAACCTATCCTAACTTAACTTAACCTAACTACCTAACCTAACGAAACCATAACTAACTGTATCCTAATCTAACCTACTAACTTATCTAACCTAACCTAACTTATCCTAACCTAACCTAACCTACCTAAATAACCTATCCTAACACTAACTTATCCTAATCTATCCTTTCCTAACCTAACCTAAACCTAACCTTACCTAACCTACGAACCCGAACCTAACCTAACCTAACCTATTCCTAAAACCTGGTCTACCTAACCTAACCTATCCTAACTAAACTTATCCTAACCTAAACCTCCCTATCCTAACTTATCCTAACCTAACCTAACCTTCCTTTGATCCTAGGCTAACCTAATCTATCCTAACTTAACTTAACTTAACTTAACCTAGCCTAAACATAACTACCTTAAACTAAACCTAACCTAAACGACCTCACTAACATTATCTAATCTAACCCTAACTAACTTATCCTAACTAACCTAACTTTATCCTAAACTAACCTAAACTAACTAATATATAAAATTAACCTAACTGTTATCCTAACCTACTCACTTTACTTTGAACAACCTTCAAACACTCTCTTAATCATTTTGAGACCCCTCTTTTCTCAATATCTCTCATCCACACCTTTATTCATCTCATACAGAACAACCCACTAAGATTACTTCAGAACACTGCTCATAAAGCAATTTGAGTACTCACATAAACACCTTTGATCATTTCAAACACACTCTGAATCACTCCTCAATATATAATCATTTTTGATTACTCCCAAATAAGATTTGCAGCTCCTAATTTATTCTACACTTACACATTTCATTAATTCATATAAGACCCCACAATAAATTCCTCCTCATTTCTCAGACTTTACAACATTAGCACAAAAAAAAAAAACTAAACTCATTACTTATGACATGAGACATTTACCTATATCTAACACACTGACTAACTTTGAACCAAATCTGAACCACCACTGATCATATTTCAAACAATTCTCTGCACATCATTTGACACCTTAAAAAAACACCAACAAAACCTCCGAATACTCCCAAAACAACATACTGATTACTACCAAATCACCACTGAATACTACAATCACCGTCAAAATACCAGAAACATAAGTTTAAACATCTCCAGCTAACATCCTTTTTATAGAAATCCCCTCAAATCACTATAACAAGATCTCCCTCCCCTTTTGGGCATAAAAAAAAAAAAGCATGAACACAAACCTAATACGCAACACTTAGTTCATGATCCATCAACTGGAAAAACAATCCTGTACACACACTTAATCTAAGACAACACCAACTACATACCCATGTTCACGAACATCAAAATCACTAAGCATCACAGAAAAAACAATCATTTTTATAAACATTTCACACACACACACACACAAAAAAAATCTATTTGACAATATCTAGCGCCACTCACCTCACTACCACACAACACACGGATGTTCACACCTCACCAGGGGACCGACGAGCTCACCTCCAGTGACGTCACACTCCATTTGTGTTACTTGGTGTTGGTAAACATCACACCCAACCCACCTTGTTTCAACCTGTTGTACCCTACATTATCTAGACACTATATCCATGACGAATTACCAGTTTTATGATCCAACACCAAGCTCACAGAAACACACATTTTATATTTATTCACACAAAAATCACACGATCACCAATTCCATATCATGTTTACCGTCCATCTATCAACACTAATCACAAAGATCACAAAAATCTAGATCATGCATCTCAAAATATTTGATCACTGAAACACTTATTTTTTAACATTCGCACAAAAATAAGACATACACAAAAATACCACAACCCTTCCACCAACATCTTATAACATTAATGATGCACTATAAATATCACTATCACAAAAAAAAAAAAAAAATTTACACAAACACCCACTTATTATACATTTCAACCACAAATTTAAGACTGAGGGACATCACACCAATCTAAGACATTCACTCTCCAACTAAGACATACACATCACCCCTAAAACATCCTTCCTTATTCATTCCGGTAATATTCTCTAGAGCTGTTTTAACCCCGACGGGCCATCACGACGTAGGAGCCCAGAGTGTTA
>NW_026472377.1:0-10956 GCF_026875155.1 Cherax quadricarinatus
TGGTTTTTAAAGTGACATGTTACCCCCCATGATTTTTGAAAAGCCTTGTGAGGTTTTTCCCCAATTCTTAAAAGGGCATTCCTTTATTTCCTGTTCAACCATTGTTGAAGGTTAGTAGCACAATTGTTCAGATATGGGGACCCCAGTTCTTTCCTGGTCACTAATCATGCATCCAAAATATAGGGTTTTTGCCTTCTAATTTAAAAGTTAACGGCGCTTTATGATAAAAGGTCACCTCGCCGGGAATTTAGCACAGATTATCTCCCCCCGATTCAACAGGTACGAGGCATCTGAAAGAAGAAACCAACAATTAGTGATAAAATTTATTAATTTATATTTAATAAGATCATGACAGTGAGCAGAAACTTAGTCATTCAGGGAAAATAAAATTAATTAATATGATCACATGCATATCAAAACTTTTCAGTAATTTTATTATAATTTAAAAAGCTCAAATAAAATGACCCAAAATGGATGAATAATGGGCTAGAATATCTACTAGGGATAAAAAAGGGAATTTTATAGGTATAAAAAAGGAGGTGGGGGTCTTTTATGAATCAGATATTGCATTAAGAGGGGCATTAAAAGGGGATAAGAAAAAAGCTAAAAGGGACTTGAAAAAAAAGTTGCAGGGATTTTAAAACAACCCCAAAAATTTTTTTTCCGGGTCTATAGAAAAAAAGTTAAGATAAGTGGGTCCCCTTAAAAATAACTAGGGCTTTTATGAAAGAGAATAAAATGTGCTCGTTTTTTAAAAATTTTTTTTCTCTCGGTTTTTACACAGGAAAGAAACTAAAAATATTCCATAATTAAAATTTTTATAGGGCCAGAAGAAGTAAATTAGTAAATACGTCACTATGAAAGGTTGTGAAGAGAAAAACAGACTAAAGCAAATAAGTCCCCGGGTCCTGATGGGGTTTTTTTTCAAGGGTTTTTAAGGAATGCAAAGGAAAACTCTGTGAACCATTAACTAATATTTTTAAATTTTTTCTTTCAAACAGGTGTTCTGTTGATATGTGGAAGATGGGTCAGTAATTCCCATTTTTAAAACAGGGGCAAGTCGTTTCCGTCAAATTACCGCCCAAAACCGACCTAAAATTTTGGCAAAGTACTAGATCAAATTTTAGCTGAGATTTTTAAAGAAGCCATTCGAAAGATGCTTGATTAAAGATACTCGCATGGGTTCACAAGAGGCCCGGGCTGTCTAATAATTTTTTAACTTTCTTCAGTAAGTTTTTTGGGGTGTTGCCTGATAAAGAATTTGATATTGTTTACTTAATTTTAGTAAAGGTTTTGAAGAGTTCCGCACCAAAAATGTTAAAAAAAGTGGCGCTCAGGCACTGGGGGAAGGGTCTCTAGGGGATCGAATCGGCTCAAAACAGGAAGCAGTGGGCCCAAAAAAAAGGGGTAAACCCGAGTGGGGACAGTAACAAGTGGCTTTCCCACAGGTCATTTGGGGGGCCCATTTTTTGTTTTAATATATTCAATGTCTTGATGAAGGAATTCTAGTGTTGAAAAATTTCGCCGGACACAAAGATGGGAGGATAATTGATTAAAAAATAGATGTTAGGGAATTCAGGAGGATTTAGACAAACTCTTTTCTTGGTCAAAAAGTGGCAGATGCAGTTCAAGTAGATAAATGCAAGGTTCTAAAGTTTCGGGAGTGTCCAAAAACCCCTAGCATTAAAGTTAAATGATGAGAACTTAGCCAACAGATTGCGAAAAGGATTTGGGGGGGTTATGGTAAGCAGCACCTTAAACCCAAGACCAGTCCCAAAGGTACGTAAAGGAAAATAGAAAACTGGGATTTATATCAAGAAGTGTAAAAACAGAAGTCCAGAGGTCTACGCACTTTAACATCATAGTAAGGCCTCGCTAGATTACGCTCATTCTGGTCTCCTATTACAGAATGGACAAAAATTCGTTATGATAAAGTTGGGGAAATTCCGACAAATAAAAAGTAAAAGGACACAAGTGCAACTAATGTATATTTTATTGTGGCAACGTTTCGCTCTCCAGGAGCTTTATCAAGCCATTACAAAAAATACATGGCACAGGGTATAAAAGGTGGGTGGGGTAAAATACTTGGGGGTCCCATTTCGATGTTCACTAGTGGTATAGTAGTAGTAGTAGTGGTAGTGACAAAAGTAATACGAATTAATTGCTCTCCCTATTGTATTTTTTTGCCTACTATACACTACTACTACACTACAAAACTACTACTATACATACCACTGTAAAACATCGAAGGACCCAAAATTTTGCCCCTCACTCTGACCCTTTATATACCCTCTGGTCTGTATTTTTGTAATGGATGAAGGGTTTAAAAAAACCGAGAGTTAAAGATTGAGACACTTACGCAGAAGGGGAAATCTTTATTCGGAAACGTTTCGCCACACACTGGCTTAAATCTCCAATACAAGAGGAACGAAAGGGAGGGGAGTAGAGGAACAGCCCCTCAGTGGAGTCGTGTGTTAGTCCATCAATTTTGTAAAGTAAAATAGGGCCGGGGGACATGGCTTTTATCTGTAGTGGGGTGAGGTAAAGGGGGCCGGGGAGGGGGGGGTCATAGTGGTACCACCATACGGCCCTATGCGTACATTCTACAAGATTAGGGACTAAACACATCGACCCCGGCTGAGGGACTGATTACCTCTTTTCCCTCCTCCCCTTACCCCTTCCTTTTGTTTTGGACTAATAAACCCCCTTGTGGCGAAACGTTGCCACAATAAAATGTCCCCCTTAGTTGCATTTTGTTCCTTTTCTTTACATAAATTCTTTAGAAACAGATTACTTGGATTTATCCAAGAATATAAAAACGAATCCAAAAGGGTTTTTTTGCAGCTCTATAATCACTAGTGGGGCCTCATTTGATTTGCTGCTCAGTTTTGGCCCCCTTACTACGGGAAATGGAAAAAGCCATTAAAGAACATACAGGAAAAAAATGCTAAAATGTTGTATGAAACAATATTGTTTCATACTATGGAACAAGCTCTTTCGACTGGGGGACTGACCACCTCAAAACTTTAGGGTGATGAATGATACATCGTCTTTCAAGTATCTTTGTTTAAATCAACTTTTCTGTACTCGAAATGAAGAAGCCTACTGTGTAGGCGAAACGTTCGGAAATTTAAAGATACCTAACTGTTGCCATATTGTTCTTACCTGACAACCTTCGGTTTTTATACCATTTAATGTTCAATGGTCAGTCAGACTGTGAGTGTGGTAAGAAAAAAAACCCAGCTTCTGTGATGCTGGAACAATAATAGTCAAAACTGTGAGTGTGGTAAGAAAAACACTGTTGAACCTGTTATGACACGTAGGTGTATATTGAAAAGTAGAGTTAACAAACAATTTTAACCATCATATTCATTATCATGACCTAAAATTATTTGGAAATTGATACTTTGGTCTCGGAAGCATTTTGATTATTGACCAGTGAATTATTGAGGAATATAGTGATATTTAAAAATGTATTACCTTTGATGAGTTCCCCGAGTTTTTCTACTCGTAGAGCCCGGCCTTGAGCCAGGCTGTCTGGTGCTTGCATGGTCAACCAGGTTGTTGCTGTTAGGGCACTCTGACCACAATCATCACAGCCTTGTTGAAACGGCACTGTTTAATTTAATGGTTCAGAGAACCGACATGTTGAAAATTAGACACATGTTTAACTCTGGGATCTTTATTAGGAAACGTTTCGCACACAGTGTTCATCAGTCAAATTGTGTAACAATGTTACACGACCTTGACTTTTGCACCTTCCTGCCAACGTTTATAAGCTCCTCCTCAGCACTATGCCGTAATCTATTCAAGTTGTTAGGTAAGACACATATGCAACAGTTAGGGATCTTTATTATGAAACGTTTCGCCTACACAGTAAAAATTCTTCAGTCAAGTACAGAAAAGTTGATATAAACAGAAGATACTTAAGACGATGTAATCGTCCCCACCCTTAAAGTTTTGAGGTGGTCAGCCCCCAGTCTGGAGAAGAGCATTGTTCCATAGTATGAAACAATATGGAGATGAAGTGACAGGATGGACTTTTTTAAACGCCAAGAGGTGAGACGTAGCACTACTTTTCACGCTATGGCTACGTCTACCTCTTGGCGCTATAAAAACCCCCATCTGGGCACTTATCCCATATGTTTCTACTATGGAACAATGGGTCTTTTCCAACTGAGGACTGACACCTCAAACTTTAAGGTGATGGACTGTTACATCGTCCCTTTAAGTATCTTCTGCTTCTAAACAACTTTTCTGTACTTTACTGGAAGCCTACTGTTTTAGGCGAACGTTTCATAATAAGATACCTAACTGTTGCATATGTGTCTTACTAAAAACCTGTGGTATTTTTACCTTTTAATGTTATTCTATTCAAGATTGTGGGCTGACCACATCGACTCAAGGGGTTTAGGGATGATTACCTCATTCTCCTCCTGTTCTTCAGATTCTCCTTTGTATGGCTGATGAAGCACTTGGGCGAAAAGTTTTTCAATAAAGATACCCAAAGAGTTGCACATGTGTCAATTATCAACATCGGTTCTCTGAACCTTCAAACTACAAAAACCCGTCAGACACTGCAACTTCTTGGGATCTTTAATACTTGGGGAAATTTTTTCGCTTGCCCATTCTTGGGCACGAAACCTTTCTTCAACATTGAACAAATGTTACACGACCTATGACTTCTGCACCTTTTGCAAAGGTTTATAAAGCTCCTTTCCCGCACGATGCCGTATTCTATTCAAGATTGGTGGACTGCCCCATCGACTCAAGGTTGAGGGATGATTACCTCATTTTCTCCGTTCTTCAAGATTCTCCTTTGTATGGACTGATTAAGCCACTGTGTGGCGAAACGTTTCCTCATAAAGATACCCAAAGTTGCACATGTGTCTAATTTATCAACACTGGGACCTGGTTTAAGATGCAATCCAGTTTTTCTTCAACAATGAGACATGTCAGTCTGTCATATTAATAAAAATAAGATACCAGACATGTTTCCCAAATATCCTGACTTTGCTTTTAAATCACATGCCGTTGTAGATATAAACCATATATCGACAATTGGCATTTCTTGCGTAACCTCCACAGAGGACAATAGCTGACATAGTGACTAACTATATAGAAAGCCCCCTTGTTACCCGAGCATTTTCGGTCAATTTTGTCCAAGGATGGGGGCCCTTATACCATTTTTACTAACACCCAGCAAACCCAGGTAGGTAAGACACATAGTCAACCCATTTTAGGCAACTTTATTCCGAAACTTTTTCCCCTACACTTTGGGCTTTTTCCCAGTCGAATACAGAAAGTAGGCGGGAACAGTAGAGATGTGAAAAAACGATTTAATCACCCACCCTTTGGGAAGTCGTAGAATTTAGGTTGTCGTCCCTCAGCCTGGGAAGTTCATTCCCATATTCGGGAAAATTTTCAAATTCAAACGACTTAAAGGGGGTGATGGACTGTTTTAACATCTTTCTTCACTTCTTACTTTTCCCTCCTATTTTTCTGTTTTCACTGAAGAAGCCTACTGTGTAGGCAAAAAACGTTTGGGGAAATTAAAAGTTCCTAACTTTTGCCTATTTTTGTCTTACCCCAAACCCTTGGGTATTGTAAACCCATTTTGGGATTTTTCCCCCGGGGTAACCCTTTTTTACGATGGGGTAGGGGGGTAAACAGGGGGTCTAAAGGAAAAAATTTCCCTAAGGGCCTTTCCGCATTTAACCGGGGATCAAACCCCTTCGGACCTCAGTGTGTGGCTAAAGGGGCTCAAAGCGATGAAGCACGGGACAATAAATAAAGCCACTTCGGTTTTCAAAAACAAAATTTTTTCGGGAAAACCCAAGGAAAATTTGGGTGCAAAATTTTGGGGAAGGCAAGCAAAGACCTTTTGCCTCTTAAATATTCACCAGACACAAAACCACCCCAAAAAAAAAAACATGTAAAAATTCTTACAGCCCTGCCAAAAGGAGATGGAAGGTGATACCGACAAGTTTTGGGGGGAAAAAAGAAAACTTATGTACATTTCAGGCCATTTAAAAAAGGGAAAAACGTTTGGGGCCAGGGAGGTTTCCCTTTCGGGGGGCAAAAATTTTTTCCCTTTTAATGGAATGTCCGGGAACTGTATTTAAATTGTCTTTTTCCACAGTCCTCCCAGAAAAGAACGCCCCCACGTTTAAATGAAAACAAGATAGAAATTTCCTGGAAAATTACTCCCACTCCTGCTTGTGTGTGTTTTGTGTGGGTGTGGTGTGTGTGTGTGTGTGTGTACTCACCTAGGGAAAAAAATGGTTTTTAAAAAAACCGACAAAATTTGGAAATATAAAACAATATGCATTTAAAAGTGACCCTTTTAATTGATTACTTTTCGCCCACACAGTGGGTTTTTTCCCAAGGGTCACAAACAGAACTACCTTTGGGGTGGAAGGAACGGGGAGTATTTTTTGGTAGGTTCAAGTGTTGGGGTTTCAGGTGGGGGAATGCGCATCTGATAAGTACCGGGGGGGTTTTTTATAGAGTCTAAAATCTTGGGTAGCTTGGAAAGGGGGTTGGGGACAAGTTTGCCACAAACTTGCCCCAAAACCCCCTTTCCAAAACTACCCAAAAATTTTTAGATTTATAACCCCCCTGGGTTAAAAAACAGATCCCGCATTCTCCCCCCTGACCTCAGCACTCAAAACCCGACTAAAATACCCCGCGTTCCTTCCACCCCAGGATTCTTTTTTGTATTTAAAAAAAAGCCCCTTTTTGGGGGGCAAAAACGTAGTCAATAAAGGCACATTATACCCCATATTTTATTTATTTCCCCTTTTTATTAACCATTTTGGTTGCAGAGGTCGGACATCCCCCCCGGCCCCCTCTTTGCTGGGGCGCTCTAGTTCCGCTTTTCCCCTACTCCAAGAGCTTTATCGAGCCTCTTTTTAAAAGTTATTTATGGATCCTCCCCCCAACCACTTCTTTTTCCCCAATTTTTTCCCTTCCTGACATCCCCAAGGCTAAAAAAAAATACTTCATAACATTCCTCGGGCGCATCTTGGTTTTTAGTTTCCCCATTTTTGCCTTTTTATTCCTATTTCACAAATCAGAAATATTGTCTCATTCCCCCTTTTCCCGTTTCCCGTATGTAAAAAAAAGGGGCACAAGTGCAACAAAAGTGGACATTTGGTATCGGTTGCCCAAAACTTCTGGAAAGCGAAAAGTTTTTCCCCCAATTTAAATGTCACATTTTGTTGACTTGTGTCCTTTTTTTTTCTTTCATATTGTCGGGAATTCTACTAAAAATTAATTTTCGTTCCCTCAGTATTTTGTACATCGTTACTATCCTTAAACCTTCTTTTCCTCCAATGGTTTATCAGGTTTTGAATTCTTTTTTAAACCCCTTCCTTTAAGAGAATACCCCTTCGCCCGGGCTATTTTCGCTGCAAACCCGAACCCTTTTTCCAGTTTCTTTATGTGCTTGCTAGGTGTGGGTTTATAAGTCTGAAAACTGCAAAAAAAGGGCCCGACGTACACAGTGGACAGTGTCGTGAAAGACCCCCTTTCAAAATGTCCAAAAAGCTATTTTTAGATTTACCCAGGCGCGCATTTTCTTTCATTAGTGATTTGGGTTTTTTAAAACGCCTCAGGGGGGAGCCCCGGTTTTTATTTTCCCCCCCAAAATCCTCCTTTATGAGGTTTTCATTTCCCTTTTCCATCCCCCCTTTCCCCCCCCTTCCCCCCCCAGCCCGTAAATTTCCCTTTGGGGGGCTTCAGTGTCCCCTCCCCGGGTTTTTGTAAAACCTTTTCACTTGGAGGGGGGTTTTAAAGCCTAGAAAAACCATTTGTCAGTCAAAAGGGTTTTTAGCCTATCCAAATACCTTTTGTAACTTTGGAAAATTTTTAAAAAACAAAATTGCAGTTTTAATGTGGTCCCCTTTATTTCCAACGTTTCGCCCCCACAGTGGGGTTTTTTCAAGTCACAAAAAAGATTTACCCGGTTTAAAGAAAAAAACGAACGAAAGTTTTAGGAAGCCCAAATGGGATGAGCGGGGAAGACGGGACAGACGAAAAATAGTGCTGGAGAGGAATTTCTTAGTTTAGGAAAAAAAGCCAGGGGTTTTAAACCCCGGGAGCGAAGGGGATCGTGGGACCCAAAAATATTGAAAAGAAATTCAGGCCTTTTTGTTGGGATCCGGTTGGGGGAACGGGGAGGGGAAAGGGACAAAGCGACGTTTTTTCGCTAGGAGGAGTTTAGAACTGGCCAAGTCTTTAAACCCAAAAAACTAAAGGGGGGAAAAGTGAGTCAGAAATGGGACCTTCATAGAAGGTACCCGTAAATTAAAGACTCTCATTTCCCCTTTACCCTTTCCGCTCATTTTTTTTGGGTTTTTTTTTACTAAAAACCCCCTTTCGCCCTTATCACCTTTGTCCAAATGGTTTTTTAAAATCTACCTCGTTTTGCCTTAAATTTCTATTCCCCTAAAAAATAATATTACTAAATGGGGGTTCACTGTTTTTTCCCGCCAAAACCCCCTACCAATAACTATTCCTAGTTTTAAAATCCCCAACACTCCCTCCCCTGCAGTTTTCCAGTGCCCCCACTCCAGACCTAGATAAATTAAACCCCCTCCCCCGGCCATACATGTCATTTCTGCCATAGAAGAAGGGGCCCCGTTTTTTCAGAATGTTACCCCATTTTTCTTTTCAGTATTTTCCAGCCAGCAATTTTACACCAATTCCCTGGAAAACCAATTTTTTTCTAACTCCCCTCCTTGGCAAAAAAACCCCCCATATGCAGGGTTCCCAACCCCTTTCCCCCTAATTATTTCTATTTTCTGGCCAATACCTGTAAAGGTTTTTCACCTTTCTAAAGTCTGGCCCCCCCCTCGTTTGCCCCCGCTGAACAGATAATAGGTTGCTCCCAAATTTCCCTCATGATGTTTCCCCCGACAGCTAAAAAATATCCTCCATCCCCCCCCCAGGAAAGCCAAAAAATCTGTCTCCTACTCCCGTCATTCAAGCAGAACGCCCCATCCATATAACCTAACTTGGCTATCCCCAACAACAACAATATTCTTACCTTCCCTTTGGTGTCAGTTCGTCTGATGTTCCCAGTAGTCGACTCTCATTCGTCGGGTACCACTGAGAATGTATTAGATGTTTCCACAACAGTTTCCTCAGTAGTCTCTTTTTTCTTCATTGTTTCTACCTTTCCATTCGTCTTCTTGATCGTCAACTTCGTTTCCCTGCTGTCCAGCCACTGACAAGTTTCCCTTCTTGACCTGAGGACCTCAAAACAGGAGGACTACTACAAATCTCTTTTTTTCCTCGTCAGTCGCCGAATTTTCCATCTTCGCCATCCTCAATTCTTCCTTGAGCTGTTTGATAAAGTTGCTCGATGGAGGGCATCTTGGTTCAGTCCGTAGAGAGCACACTCGACACGTCCTCACTGAGCTAAGTACAGGTCACCATTAATAGGACAAACTTCCTCCTCGCAATGACTGCAGCAAATTATACGTGGGCGAAACATCTAGAGACCTCCAAACACCAAAAGGGCGGCAGATCTGATGATTCAAGGAATGCCTGTGTTAACATAAGAAAGAAGGAACACTGCAACAGGCCTACTGACCCATGTGGAGCAGGTCCATGTCCCCCCCCGGGAAATTAGCCCGATGACCCCCCCGCCGTATTAGCCCAATGACCCACCCAGTCTGGTCACCTCCACTCAAGGAAGGAGCACGGCACCAGACCCATTTAGCACAAGCTAGTCAGGTTCCACCACCCACCACACCCCACTCATGTTTTTATCTAACCAATTTTCAAAACTACACAACTTTTAGCCTGAATAACTGTACTTCGGGAGTTTTTTCAACACCGAAATTCACACAACCTTTTAATCAACTGCAGAAACGCAAGACTTATCGCCAGAAAGATACACCAATACCGAAAACTCCTGGAATCATCAATTATCTGTATTTTCCAACAACTTCAATCAGAACAACGGCTTCCTATAACATAGCTGAACCACTTGCCAAGAAACTTCTTTCCCTCGCTATCCCACATAAGAACATAAGGAGGAACAATGCCCGAAGGGTTTTCCACATCCTTTCTCCACCTGACGCAGCATTCTCATTCTGTAAATAAATCCCACTTACATTAAAGCCCACTGTGTGGGCGAAACGTTGTCAATAAGGGATAACATTATACTACAATGTGTTTATATTTCCATTGTGTCGGTATTTTATACCATTTATTTCCACCTTTGTAATTTTTCCTGTTCCTCGTCCGCTTATTTTTCCTCATTAGTTTCGTATCGTCTGCGAAAAAGGACACCTCTTACTATTCCCCCTGTCGTCACAGCTCCCATTCCAACGCCTCTCCGGACCATAACTCGTTGTTTGCTTCCTAAGGTTTTTCCTGACAATGCAGTACTTCTGTTATTCCTGTCCCGTTTTCTTTAGTATTTGTACCAGTGGTACTGTATCAAAAGTCTTCTTTACAGTCCCCCAAAAAAATGCAATCTACCCCTTCCCCTTCTCTCCTGTTTTACCCTTTCGTTTTCATTGTCGTAGAACTCGAGTAGGTCTGTGATACAAGGGTTTCCATCCCAAGTCGTGCTGGGGTTGCCATGTATGAGCCCCGCTCCTTTCTCTTAGATGTGTGTGTGTGTGTTGTGTGGTGTGTGGTGTGTGTGTGTGCGCGCGTTGTGTGTGCGTGCGGTGCGGTAGTGTGTGCGTGTGGTGTGTGTGTTGTGTGTGGTGTGGTGTGTGTGTTTTGGTGTGTGTACCACCAAAATTAGGTTGCGGGAGTCGAGTCGAGCTCCTGGCCCCGGGGTGTGGGGTGTGTGTGGTGTTGTGTGTGTGGTGTGGACGGGGGCGGGCATGACCCCCGGAAACCCTTGATTATCTGCAAGACAGACGAGATGGGGCTCATGTGACTTTTTTTGTTAAAATGCTGTGGCAGTATCATAGGGAAAGGGTTTAA
>NW_026472378.1:0-11412 GCF_026875155.1 Cherax quadricarinatus
CACTCCCCATAAATTTACTCGTGTTTGCGGGGGCCCCCTTCTGTCATCCAAGCTGGAAGATAGACAGGTTACCCACTGCTTAAGAAATCACTCTCCATGAAAAGTACAATACCTAATAGTGGGTGATTATTAAAAACAGTCAACTTAGAGCAAGACTGAAAGGACTAAGTTTATTATTGGTCAAAAGTGAAGCTTCAACAATAAATCCACTAGAATTACAAGGCAGGCATGTACTTACAGTAGTGCTGGGAGCTGTGAGTCTAGTGATTACTGTTTGGACCGGAGCCCCACACGTCACCTTTCGGGGGGGGGGGTAAGAAGGAGGGGAAGGGATAGCGGGAGCTAGACTGACCCTACCTTAACAAGCAGCCGGCAATCAAACTATCACTTTCGGGGTGTGGGAAAAAAGGCGGGAATAGTGGGAGCTTGACTTACCCTACCTTAACAAGTAGCCGGCAATGAAACTATTGTTACTATATACTCCCTTGCTACTCCTATCTATTGAACTTTTCCCTCACATAAAGTTTGATTGAATATAATTCTAAGATTGAAGAGTGTTACAAAATTCACTTGAGAAAAGAAGAAGACTGAACAACAAGACCTATGTTTACTCAGTCCCTTCTCATATTCGCTCGCTCTTGACTTCTCTTCAGTCGCCTCCTTTATATGTACATCTAACTTTTCTCTTCCCCCTTGAGAGGTTCCGACAGTTCGTGTCTGTTCTTCCCCACTGTCGTGCACGATAGCTCAAGTACCTACAGTTGGTTCTCACTCCCTCTTTCTTAAACACTTCTGGTCTCTTTCTCGTGCCATTACAGTGTACACTGATGGTTCTAAATCCATTGACGTAGTCGGGTTTGCAGCAGTGTTCCCGGACAGTGTTGTACGAAGTCATTTATTAGACTCAGCAAGCAGCTCTGTAGGCCCCTGGTGGTTTAGCTCTTAGTTTTAATTATAATAATGGACTCGGCCACATTTTCCCCGCTTAACTGTATGGAGTTCTCATAGCAATTATCCGCACTGCGTCCAGACCTACCTCATAGTTTGTGGTAGTCTCGGACTCCTTTAGTGCATTGCATGCTATCTAAAAATTTAATTTCCCGCAAAAACAAAGAAATCGTTTTCTGCTGGTAAATGGACACAAGTGCAACTAATGTGAGATTTTATTATGGCAACTTTGCCAAAATTTACATGTCACATCAGTTGCTCCTGTTCCTTTTAGCTAGTATATTGTCGGAAAATTCTACCAACATTAATACAAATCGTTTTCTGTTGGGTCCCTGGTCATGATGATGTTCAGGGTAACGATCAGAGTTACATGCCCTTCCAGTTTCATATAGAGGTATTCCCATCTTAGGTTAGTTTGCTGTGATCTCTAGCCACTTTTGCAACCATTGGCAACAACGTTGGTCTGAATTGATTCCTGACAAATTACATTATAAAAGCTATCCTGGTCTTCTTATCATCGATGCTGGGGTTGAGAGACTACGCTTTCCCTCTTCCCTCGGGCGCACACGTCTCACTTGAGAGGCCCCCAGTTCCATTTTATGCGAAGTGTCAGGTTCCAGTTTAAAGTTCACCATATTATGTTGCATTGTCCATCTATCATCGAACTCGCAAATTTACGTTCGACGTCGTCACTAATCTTAACACCCTCACTTTTTAGCGCTCCCCATTGATTATAATAATATATTAACACCTCACTTTATCTTCCCATCTTTGACAAAAACTCCTTCAGTGAATTTTGACAGCAACAAATTTGTTACACAACCTTTGATTATACTTCCTCTAACACTGCTCCCCGCCCTACAACCTCTACCACGCAGCGCTATATAAACCTGGTGGTTTAGATTTGATTATAATAATAAACGACAGGTGATAATAGCAAAAGAATTTACTGCTAAAACCCATATGGGTCAAGAATTATAAAGGATATTGCACATAACTAAGCTGAGGAAAAACCGTTTTTGGGGTTTTGGCAGTGTTGACAAGGAACTAAAATTCCGAATATAATGAGATGACAAAAAACCGTAGGCCGCTGTAAATTATTTATTTATTTATTTATTTATTTTTATTTTTAATTTGAACATGATACAGAGAAGTCAAGGAATACAATTTTTAAAGTGCAACATGCCAAAGCCCCTTGTATGCAGAACATTATGGGCAGGCTTAAAATTAACTTAAGATTTAAATAAGCAATGATTATTCAGTGGTACAAAAATTATTGTAAAACAGATAACAATTTAGTACAAATGAGTATTACAAAGACAGGTCATATGGTCATTTACTGCGTTGCTGTGTAATCAGTAGAATGGAGTTAAATAGTAACAAAGTTTGATTGGGTCACAGGTTGATATTTATGAATACAATAATGAGATACATATATGAGATAAAAATTTATGAGATACAATTATTCAGTATTTTATTTAGTTGTGGGTGAGTAAGTGATTTTTGAGAAGAGACTTTAATTTATAAACAGTGTTTCTTTTATATTCACAGGTAATGAATTCCAGATTTTAGGGCCTTTTATGCGTTTTTGCATAGTGTGCGATGGACACGAGGAACATCAAATAGTGATCTGTGCCTTGTGTTATGGTCATGTGTTCTGTTGAGGTTTGGTAAGGAGATGTTTTTAAAGGGGGGGGTTTATGTCAGAGTTAAGTGCTCTATGTATGTAGTAGGTGCAGTAATAAGTATGGATGTTTTGTATTGTGAGTGGTTTTGAGTTTTGAATATTAGTGGAGTGTGCTGTATGTAGTGGAATTTGTTATCATTTTGACTGCAGCCTTTTGTTGGGTGATTAGTGGTCTGAGATGGTTTATTGCTGTTGAGCCCCATGCACAAATTCCCTAGGTAGATAGGGGGAAATAGGTGAATGATATAGGGCCAGGAGGGCTGACTGTGGAACATAGTACCGTATCTTCGATAGTATGCCTACGGTCTTGGATTTTTTTTTTGGAAATTTGTTGTATATGTGTTTGAAATTTGAGTCTATTATCAAAGTGGATTCCTAGGAATTTTCCCTCTGTGAGTTTTGTGATAGGGGACCATTTATCATTATGTTAAGAGACAAAATCTGCAGCTCTATTACCAAACTGAATGTAGTAGGGTTTTTTCAATGTTTAGAGTAAGTTTGTTGGTCCTCATCCAGGCTGATATTTTCTGTAATTCCCGGTATTTACAGTATTGGCTAGCATGACTGGCTGGGTGAGAGTAGATGTATTAGTGTCATCTGCAAATAGTGTGGGTCTGAGTAGTTGCGATGCATTTGGTAGGTCATTTATGTAAATGAAAAAGAGAAGAGGGCCTAGGACACTTCCCTGTGGGACACCAACTGTAATTTGGGTGTGCGGAAGGGTTTGCCCCATTTGTGTACACATATTGCTTATTTGCTGAGGTAAGGGCTTGGGGGTAGTTGAGGGAGTGCCCTCTAATACATAGTTGACAATTTTATGGGGGAGCAAGTGTGGTCAACTGTATCGAAAAAACTATACGTAAAATCAAGAAGATCCCATGGGACTTCTTTTTTCTACATGTGTTCTAGCATGTGGAAATAGCATCATTAGTATTTTTATTAGGCCTGAACCCCAAATGACAGGGGTTGGTATGTTGTGGGAAAAGGAGGGATGAATAGTACGCTTATGGATTAAATTTTTCAAAGATTTTAGAGAGAGGTTAAGTTGGATATTGGCTATAGTTATTCAAGTCTGTGTGGTCTCCCCCTTTATGGATCGGGGTGACCCTTGCTAATTTGGAGATACTGAAGGAAAGGTAGAGGATCAATGATTGTAAAAGAGTGTTTGCCATGATTGGTGATAGCACCTGTGACACTTTTTTGTATATAATGGGTGGTAAGGTATTTAAATCTCCTGTCTTGTTTTTTAGTTTGTTGATAAAAGGGAGACTTCATTTGGGTTTAGTCGGGTTGGGAACAGTGTGTTCGGGTATTCCATGAGGTGCATTGGGGGGGGTATCTGAGCTTGGGATTTTTTTGGAAAGGTTTTTTTTTCTATAATGGAGAAGAAATCATTGAGTCTGTTTCTTTTTCTTTAAGGTGGGAACGGGGTTCATCGGTTTTTTTATTTAAATTTCGCATTTCGGTTATTTTTTTTTGTTCATATTTCAAAAGGGTTTTCCCGGGTCTTTTTTATGTCACCTGTAATTGGGATAATCTGTTCTCATAATACTTTTTTTTAACCCGTTTTTATTAGGTATTAGAATTGACGAGTAACGTTTTTTTTGGGTCTCTGGTTATGTGGCCCATTCTGTACTTTTTTTCGTATAGGTGTTTGTTTTTGGATTTGAGGAGCTGGGTGTTAGCCAGGGACGTTCTCTTTTGCAGCTCGTTTTTTTTTTTTGGGCAGTGCTTGTTTTTGGGTTTTTTTTAGAAAATTTTAAAACATTCGTCAATACTTAAGATTTCTAGTCAGGTGCCCATCAATGTTTGTCACGCTGTTTGAAGTTTTTGAAGTTGCCTCATTGTGAATCAAAGTGACTTAGTATGTCTAGGGTAATTTGCCAAAGGTTTGTTATGGGGAAGGTAGGGTTTAAAGATCTGTGGGATTATCTGTGATTATCCTATTTAAGGGGGGTGTGGTGTTGGGCCACAACATGCAGTTACCATTTTTGTTGTGAATTCAGTAACGTGTGGGTCCTGGCTTGCAGGATTTTATATTGAAGTCCCTGAGGTGTAAGTGATCTTTGTTTTATGGTGCATCAGTTTTCATACTTCCTAGGTTTTCACTAAACGGCTAATTTTTTACTGTGGAACTCTGAGATGTTTATCACTGAGGGGAAGGTTTTTGTAGGATTTGGATTTGAATTTAGCATTATATATTCCCCATTTCATCCCTTGTGCAAGTATTAGTGATAAAACTGTTGGTCTGAGTAGTATATGGCTTTGCCACCCCCCTTTTTGGTTGGCCTACGTTGTGTATGGCGTGAACCAGGGAAAGGCATAGACATCTGTATACAGGCTTTAGCCAGGGTTTTGGTGAGAGTAATGATGGTATATTGGGATGAAGGAATTTTAGTAATGCTATGAGGTCTCGAAAAGCTTGCTTAAAAATCTGATATTGTAGTTAAAGACGTTTTTGTTGTTATGGCTTGAGAGGTGCCTTTTATTGTTTGCTGTGTGTAAATTTCAGTAACGTTTATTCTTTTAAAGTCATTAGATAAAGTTGGTATCAAATCAATGCTTGTTACATAAATTATAGTGAATCGTATTAGAATTTAAATATAAACAAATAATATTAAAAAGCTATAAAAAGACCTAAATTTTTTAACAAATTAAAAAAATATGAGCTAAGGTAGCTTTTTAAAGCAAAAAATAAATGAGGAATATAAAGGGGACTAAAAAAATTTGTTGAAAAAAAAAGTGATAACAAATAAATAATGAAATGGAAAAATAATGAACTTATTACACTTTAGCCCCTAGAAACCACCTTGATTATTTTAACAATTGTAAATATTGAACTAAGGTTTTTTTAAAAAGAAAAAATAAAAGAGAAAAAATATAAGGGACTAAATTAAGTAAGGTAAAAAAATTAAAATGACAAAGTCTCTATAAATTTATTGTTTTGGGGGGGAAAGATCTGATTTTTTATTTAATAAGTTGAGAAATATTTGTACTAAAAAAAAGAAAAAAAAAAAAATAATATGAGGTATTGGACAGTTACCCAAAAGATATTAAGGGGCCTTGAACAAAAAATATAATTGAAATAAAACACAAATTGCACAAAAATAAGTCACAAAGTATGAAAATATTTAAAAGGTAGGAATTATAATATAAACTTAAAGAAAAAAATTACAAATTAAAACTGGTACTTGCAATGCCTAGGGTCGGTTATGGGTTTTTTAACAAGATCAAGAGTTAACTGTTTAAAATTGACAAAATAAAATTTACAAATAAAGCCCCAAAAAGAATAATAATTAAAATTGACAATGGAAATGATTTGGTTATAAATTGAAAGATGGTAGCAGGTACACAGGTACCAGAAAACCCCGGTACACAGGACCGGGGTACACAGTACAAGATACACGGTACAAGGTACACGGGTACACAGGTACAAAGGAAATATAAAGGTTGGAGTTGAATATAAAAACTTGGAAATTTTGGCAACAAAATTTTATAAAAAAGTATAAAATAAGTTTAATGTACAAAAGTAAAAATTGACGGGTAGAAAATAGGGTGTTTAAAAAAATTTTAGTAAGAAAATTTAAGATTACAAAATAAGTGAAAAAGTAGTTTTTTTCATTCAATATTGCATGGAGTTTATTGAGGTTATAGGGCGTAAAAGGGTAATTAAGAGTACTCTAAGATAGTAAAGTGGTTTTAAAACAGGTTAAGGTTTAGAAAGTAGGGAAATTTAAAAATGAGTCAAAACGTTAAGATAAATTGTACTGAAATAAAGATGGAAATTTAAATTTTATTAATTTTTTTTAGTAATATGAATTAAAGTATTTAAAAAAAAATATGAGTAATAATTGGATAACCAAGAGTTTACCACAGCGAAGAGCTTTAAAAAAAGTTTGGGACCCCAAAGGAATTGGAAAGTTAAAAGGATATTAAAAAAAGACAGAATTTCAAAGTAGCGGAGTGAAAATAAGTTCCTGAACATTGTTAAAAATTTTAGAGTAAAAAGGCCCCTCAAACAATCAATTTCTTTTTTTTCAAAAAATGATCTAAGATAGAGAAAATGATCATAAATGATGAAAAAGATAAAAAGGGGAAAGAAAATGATCATAAAATAGAGAAAATGATCATAAAATAGAGAAATATCAAAATAATGAAAAAGACATAAATTTGAAAATGTTTTAAAAAAAAGATGAAATGAAAAAAAAGAAAAATGATCATGATAGATGAAAATGATCATAAGATAGATAAAAGTCATAGAAAGATGAAATGATCATAAATAGAGAAAATGTAAAAAATAGATTAAAAGATCATAAGATGATAAAATGTATAAGATAGTGAAAATGATCATAAGATAGAGAAAAAGATAATAAGATAGATGAAAATGATCAATAAGAAATGAAAAAATGATCATAAGATAGATGAAAAAGATCATAAATAGAAAAGAAAATGATAAAAAGAAATGAAAAGATCATAAGATAGATAAAATACATAAGATAGATGAAAATGATCATAAATAGGAAAATGATCATAAGATAGATAAAATATAATAAATAGATAAAATGATAAAAGATAATTTTAAAATGACATAAGAAGATGAAAATGATCATAAGATAGAAAAAAAATGATCATAAAAGTAGATGAAAATGATCTAAGAAGATAAAAGATAAAAAGAAGTGAAAATGATATAAATAATGAAAATGACATAAAATGAAAAATGATCATAAGATAATGAAAATGGGTCATAAGAAAATGAAAAGATCATAAATGATGAAAAAAAGATCATAAGATAGATAAAAAGATCATAAGAAATGAAATGATCATAAGATAGATAAAATGATAATAAATGATGAAAATGTTTAAAAAAAGATGAAAATTCAAAGATAGATGAAAATGATCATAAGAAGATAAAATGATCATAAGAAGATGAAAATGATCAAAATAGATGAAAAGATAAAAAAATAGTGAAAAAGATCATAAAATAGATGAAAATGATCATAAGGAGAAAAAAGATCTAGAAGTGAAAATGATAATAAATAGATGAAAATGTCAAAGAAAATGAAAATGATCAAAAGAAGATGAAAATATCATAAGATAGATGAAAAAAGATCATAAATAGATAAATGATAATAAATAGTGAAAATAAATAAGATAATGAAAATGATCAAAGATAGATAAAATGTCTAAAAGATAAAAAATGACAAAGATAGATGAAATGATCATAAAAGATGAAAAATAAAAAGATGATGAAAAAGATCTAAGATAATGAAAATGATCATAAGATAGATGAAAATGATCTAAGATAGATGAAAATGATCTAAGATAGAAAAAATCATAAATAGATGAAAATGTCATAATAATGAAAAAAAGATCATAAGTAGATGAAAAAGATCAAAGATAGAAAGAAAAAGATCAAAATAGATGAAAAGATCATAAATAGATGAAAATGATCATAAGATAGATGAAAATGATCAAAGATAGATGAAAATGATCATAAGATAGATAAAAGATCATAAGATAGATAAAATGATCTAAGAAGATAAAAGATCATAAATAGATAAAATGATCGTTTGAAACAAATGGAAAAAAAAAAGTCAACAATGAGAAAAAATACATTTTTTTAAATTTTATATTTTGCGCTGGATGACCCTCTCTGCGCTTCTCTTTTTTTAAATAATAATAAATTAAGATTTTTAACTAATATAAACCTTGGGGGTTTAGTGCTTTGTTTTATTTATTAAAGTTGTGGCCAAAAGTAAAACCTGAGATTTTTGGGTTAAATAGCAACGCACTTCTTTTCTATATGAAACAAGTGAAAATTTTGAAACAAAAAATTTGCAAAAAAACATTTTGAAAACCCAAGAAAAATAATATTCATTTTGGGTTTTTTTATTTTTAAATTTTTTGGCTGTAAGCCCTTGTGGTTGAACGCCCTTTTTTAATTATAATAATAAAAAATAATTAAAATTATTGTAAAAAGAAAATTTAAAAAAATTTTTTTTTTGATTAGGTAAATTTAAAATTTCGCTTGTTTTAATAAGGTTAGGTAAGTTTCCTAAGGGGTTTTTTGGGACAAAATCATTTATTTTTATATAAACACAAATAAAAAAAAATATATCTTTAAACGTATAAAAGAAAATTTTAGAAAGGATTTAATTTTAAATAAGTTCTTACTAACTGACCTGTTCGGCACGACAATGATAATATATACTAATAAAGATGGAGTAATATCAAGATTAAAACTTACAGATATTATAAATGAAACGAAACATTAATATAGTTTGTCTAACAAAACAGATTGGAGAGTAAAGAGTAGGGAAGTAACGAGGAGGATTGGTAATGTTGCTGTGTCTCCATTCAAGTTATGGAAACTGAAATCCAAAATAATGAAAACGTTGAAATTTAGGTGATAAGAGTGTAACACGAAGATGACTCTTAGTGGTAAATGTACATACCTTGTCACTTAATAATACTTGGGAAAGAGAAGAGTTTGATAGTATAAATGAGGAATTACATAATATCTTTAGGAAACTGTTGATGAGTGACAGTGATAAGGAAAACGTTATTTAATTATAAAAATTAAAGTGGACAGCCAATGGGGCTCGAACTGTAAATAAATGATCAATAAATGTCCTCGTATTATAAAGTAACTGGAGTGAGAGGCAGCAACACAACGTCAACATTATATTTAAAGAAGATTGAGACACTTATGCAACATATGGGAATCTTTATTAAGGAAACATTTCCTTAATAAAGATTCCCATATGTTACATAAGTGTCTCAATCTTCAATTTGTCGGTTTTTAAAGCGAATTATCATGTTAAATTAAATATTTACTGGAACAAGGGAGGAAAACTTACGACATAACTTACTTTAACCCGCTTGAAAAAAGTGATTGTATCTTATTGGAAATGATATTTATGTAGTAAAATACGACTTAGGAAAAAGAAAATCCATAAATAGGAAAGATTAAATTATGAGAAAGAATTCTCTTTCTCATATAGTATTTTAGAGAAATTAAAAAGAGCAGTGTACTACGATAGAGTTATAAATAATCTGAATAAAGAGTTTTGTTGTAAACGTAAAATGTAATTAAATGTAATTAAACAGTTTATTCCAAATAAGAATATAAGATGGAATAAAAAAAGAATGTCATGAAAAGTGTGGGAAAGCAATGAAAAAGAGAAAGAGTTAAGAATCAACATAGAAAGCGGACCAGTCAAGAAACTCATCAAAAATTCAGGGAGGCTAAAAATGAATATCCAAAATTGTAAAGAAGAGGAAGAAAGAAATTTATAAAACAAATAGTAATCAATAGCAAAGTAGAACTAAAACTTTTATTTGAGTTTGTAAAAAGTAAACTGATTGTTAAAGACAAACTGCGAAGATTAAATGACGATGGTAAACAACACTGAGGTGGAGGAGGAAATGTGGGAAGTATTGATCAGAAGGTTTATGTTCACACAGGAAGATATTTTTCATGTAGGAAATTTTAGTCCCTGACAGACTACTGAATTAAAATGAAGCTGATAAGTTATAGGACCGGGGGAGATATCACCTTGGGTCTTAAAAGAATGTGTAGATGTGTTATGTTATCCACTTTGGAAAGTTTTTAGGATTTCACTATATGAAGGCAAACTAGCAAACATCCCAGAATTTAACAAAAAAAAAAAAAAAAACAGTGACGGGGAAGATGCTTTATCTACAGACCGGTTTTCTTGACAAGTGTTGTAAAATTAGTGTAAAAGTCGTTAAAGTAGATTTATGGCTGAGTAGATAACAACATGCTAATTGGTAAATTATTTTACAGTCTCCGCATTCATGTATATCAAATTTTTAAATTATTATGACAGAGTTACGGAAATTGTTCAGGGAAGAAATGAATGGGCAGAATGTATTTGCAAAAGTTTTAAGAAAGCTTTTCAAAGATTTCCCATGAAAGACCAATTTGAAATCTGCATTTTATAGGAGAGCTTAAAGGTAAATTATTGCACTGTATGAGAAACTTTTATTTAAGAGGAAAATAATAACAGTTATAAGAGGAAAAAATGTCTGGATGGGAGAATGTCTCAGGTTGGGTGCCACAAGGGTCTGTATTTGAACCAAGGAATTAAAAAAAATATTAATATATTTGTGAGCAAGGTAGCAGCAGATGTTAGGTGCTAGTTCCTAGCTCCCGGCTTTCTGGTGTTTTCACGGTCGCTCTTACGTGCTAGAACTTTAATTTGTGTCATCAATCCTATACGATACATCCCTCTAGCGCCTGGAACCAATCTTGGGCGGAAAACATTATATACTGAGTCAAAAAAGGAGAATTAGTGTGCATTACCTAGCAGAGTTACTGCCAGAGGGAATCATAGGCCTGTTTCCCGTGTGAAAAAAATAATAATAATTGAACGTTGTGTCAGAGGAAAGAAAGTCTCCCTGAAAGCATTGAGTATACATAGTGTATAGTGTATACTACATGGCTCCCTAGTATATGATGATAAAGGCTAAAGTGTCATTTGAAAACAGGTGAATTGTAAATGAAGTGATAAGCCTATAGAGGCAGGTGCCAGAATCGCCAGAAACTTACCACAGGTCAGCTGTTTTTAATAATCTTCCTGGCCTGCTAGTGATACCAGTGAATTGCAGAAATACAGTGTTGTAGTAGCAACTAACCAGTATTATAATGGTACTTAGTGGAGTGGAGTGACTTTCATTAGTTTCATTTTCTTGAAATACGAGACGTTTACTGTGAATTTCTATAACCTGTAGTTACCAGCGGTCGCAATATA
>NW_026472379.1:0-10324 GCF_026875155.1 Cherax quadricarinatus
ACCACTCAAATTTCGTACGAAATGCCAGGGAAAATCCCACGGTTTGAGTCCTCTCTGCCAGGGAAGTGGTGCGGCATGAGCCAGTCTCATACAGGGTCCGGCAGGCAAATGGTTCGAGTGGTGTGCCTCCTTCAGGCTACTCCACCTTATCTGAGATTTGGACCAAGTTACGGTTGGCCACTGGGCAGTGTCACAGTGTGGCTCAGTTGCACCCAGACCCCGCAACGGAGGCAGAACATCTGATAGACCTTCACACCTCCAGAGCGGCCATGGCTCAACTGCCTCAGGATCTCCAAGCCACCCTCCTTCCTAGAAGGATGATGGTGATCCAAGCGGCATGCCAGGCTAAGGACATCACGGATGAAGACTTCACTGACCAGGAGCTCCAGGCAGCCTTAACATCTCATTGGGACAGTGCACCGGGGCATGATGGTATCACCTATGGCATGATCCCTCGGTCTGGCCATTCTGGACATTCAGCTGTCCTGGGGGTCATCAACCGGACTTGGCGAGCTGGCAAACTCCCTGTCATATGGAAGGAGGCTGACGTCACACTGATCCCTAAGCCTGGGGATCCTGGCAGTGTGAAACCCATCTCCCTCACCAGTTGCATCACGAAGGTGTCTGAAAGGATGGTGTTGGAGTGCCTGAGGTGAAAACTTGGCCCTCCTCATAAACACCTCTATGGCTTCACCAGAGGTGTGGGCACTTTCGAAAGCCTTACCACTCTACTGGCTGGCAATGGGTCAGATGCCCAAGCCCACATTGTTGTCTTTCTTGACCTCGAGAAAGCTTTTGAGCTAGCCAGTGCACCTGCCCTCCTCTCACTCTTAGCCCACAGGGGGGTTAAAGGCAGGCTGCTTTCATGGCTTCGTACCTATCTCCAGGACAGGCGGGCCCGGGTATGCTTCCAGGGGCATGCCTCTTCTCTCAAGACCCTGGATACAGCACTCCACAGGGCGGGGTGCTTAGTCCCACCCTGGTCAATGTACTGATGCACCAGCTGGTGCGCCTGCCTTTCTTCAGAGGCACCTTCTTCCTGAGCTATGCTGATGACCTGGCACTTGTCGTACCTAGGAAGTGCCGGCTTTTGCAGTGTGCCCAGGAGGACCTCGATCTGCTGGCTTCCACTTGCTGTCACTTGGGGCTCAAGATATCTGCAGCAAAATCCAAAGCCATGATCCTTCACACCAGGGTACCCAGTCAGAGGCTGCAGGTCCTGGGCATCAACCTGGAGTGGGTTCACAGTTATAGGTACCTTGGCATCTACATTGACAGGTGCCTCACCTTCCAGAAACATGTGCACCACATTAAAGAGAGGGCTCTGCAGATGGTCAGGGCACTGAGTGCCATGGTCAACCCTAGGGTTGGGGCCAGCCTCGAGGTCATGAGGAGGTTCTACATCCAGGCAATATGCTCCCTCGTTGACTATGGGGCACTTGCTCTGGTTCACGCCAGACCAACAAACATCAAATCCCTCTGTGTCATCCAGAACATAGCTGTATGGGCCATGCTGGGGACTCCTAGGTGGGCCAATGCAGTGGATCTGAACCTTGAGGTGCAGCTACAGCCTATTGAAGACAGGATTCAACTGGTAGCTGCCAAGAGGATCGCAAAGTATCTCCGACTCCCAGGGGCTGACAAACTGACGAGAGATTTACGGGTCCACCAGGGACAGGTCATTCCACCACATCCCGGCCGCTGATGGATGTGGTCGGTAGCAGATGCCACACGGAAGCTCCTGCCCATGACATTGCTCCAGGCGGGAGGCCGCGACAGACTGGCAGTGAACTACACGGTGCCACCCCCTTGGGCACCAGAGCTGTTTGCAGTGCACTGGACAACCCTACCAGACAGCAAGAGGCATTGCACCCAGGACATTATACAACTACTTGCCTCGGCTAGCATTGTGGGTGCGGAAGGCCCAGGGCATGTGCCACATTACACCAATGGCTCCAGAGACCCAGTGGCAGGCCGCACAGCTGCTGGGATATTCCACAGCAATCTGACAGCAGGTTGGAGCCTCCCCCAAACCAAATTTGCCTCCAAACAACTTGCAGTTCCTTTTGCAGACCATAACATCCCCCTCATCCACGTTGTTCCCAAAGGGCAGCGATCCAACCCTTTATGCACAGGAGCCAAAAACCACACCATTTAAAAAATCCATCCGGGGGGACCTGCAGACTCTCATGGCCCCGGGTCGCAGGGCTACCACACTGGGGTCCCGACCAGGGGATCCCTGGCAATGATGCGCATGAGGCTGCTAGGGGCTGCAATCCCCGAGGCACAGCCACGGCTGCAATCTCCATCACCTCAGCCAGATTACGCTGTGGGGCCTGACCGGGGCAGCCAGGGCCCATTCCCCGACCCTGGGGAATTCACGGCCCTGTTGGTATGTCAGGGGACCCATAGGGCACCCCTTCCAATATTCAGACACAGCCAAGAAATGAGGGGGCATATCCACCGCCTACGTTTGGGATTGTTGAAAGGAGAAGGACCTGTCCCCTTGTGACCAATGGTTCCGAAGCCCTTGGGCACACCCGTTAGACTGCCAGCTACGTGCCCCCCTTTCTAGAACTTTCCCCAAAGACCCCCGTGGGGGGGGCCAAGAGGATGAGGCAGCACATCTTGTGTATTAGCTGTCAGGACTTGAAACCTATTTACCAGCATTGCACGTCATCACCCCTTCCCTGCGAAGTGCGGGGGCCTGCTTTGGGCCCTGCACTGCACACCAGCCCTTTTAGTGCACACTAACGTTGATACGCTGGCCATAGAGCCGGTGAGGTACCCCCCCTTCCTGCTGAAGACCTGCCACGCAGGTGCAAGTAAAGATAAATGACACTTCCCTACCCGGGGAGCCAATGCCGGATCACCAAAATGTTAGAGACCTGGGCCGGGATACCATACCGGCGAATCAAATAGAATAGAATAATAATATCTTTATTAACTACAAGTACATGTACAAAGTATACAAGTATATGTACAAGGTATACAGACCATAACTGACATCAATGACATACTACTGTATAGAAAGTCACTTGTTATGCTGAACATTTCCCACAAATTAGGTCAGTTTTGTCCCAGGATGCGTCCCACACCAGTCCATTAACACCCAGGATGCGACCCACACCAGTTCACTAACAACCAGGTACCCATTTTAAACTAATGGGTGAACAGGGACAGGAACAGCAGGTGTCTTATGGAAACATGTCCCTAATGTTTTCCAGTCGTACCAGAGGAGATTCGAACTCCGGACATCAGTGTGTGAGCTGAGTGCGCTATCGATCCAGCTACAGACAACCTTAAAATTAGTTTACTGTTCACCCACAGTCCATTACCTCATTCTGTGACTGATACTGAAAAAAAAGCAGGATTACAGAGGTCACAATGGATTTTTGTCATCCCCACTGAGCATTTTTAAATCACTAAGAAGGAATATTATTAATTTCACATTTTACAATTTCTTCACATAGTTGTTTTACACATTACAGTAAGGAATACAGTCTCAAAAATTATTTCTTTTTACAACCAAACAAATAAAAAACATTGATTATAAGTGGGTTACAATATATATACATATTTTTTTTATCACACTGGCCGATTCCCACCAAGGCAGGGTGGCCCAAAAAAGAAAAACTTTCACCATCATTCACTCCATCACTGTCTTGCCAGAAGGGTGCTTTACATTTCAGTTTTTAAACTGCAACATTAACACCCCTCCTTCAGAGTGCAGGCACTGTACTTCCCATCTCCAGGACTCAAGTCCGGCCTGCCAGTTTCCCTGAACCCCTTCAAAAATGTTACTTTGCTCACACTCCAACAGCATGTCAAGTATTAAAAACCATTTGTCTCCCCTTCACTCCTATCAAACACGCTCAATTTCATGCCTGCTGGAAGTCCAAGCCCCTCGCACACAAAACCTCCTTTACCCCCTCCCTCCAACCTTTCCTAGGCCAACCCCTACCCCCGCCTTCCTTTCCCCTACAGACTGATACACTCTTAAAGTTATCTGTTTCGCTCCATTCTCTCCACATGTCCGAACCACCTCAACAACCCTTCCTCAGCCCTCTGGACAACAGTTTTGGTAATCCCGCACCTCCTCCTAACTTCCAAACTACGAATTCTCTGCATTATATTCACACCACACATTGCTCTCAGACATGACATCTCCACTGCCTCCAGCCTTCTCCTTGCTGCAACATTCATCCCCCCATGCGTCACACCCATATAAGAGCGTTTTGGTAAAACTATACTCTCATACATTCCCTCTTTTTCCTCCAAGGACAAAGTTCTTTTTCCCACAGACCCCTAGGCCCCACTCACCCTTTTCCCCTCATCAATTCTTATTCCCCCTCTTTTCTGACCACCCGCTGACCGTCCATCCCAATTCTGAATACATTCCCCCTAAATAAACTCCCCCCCCAATCTGTATCCCAATTTTTCCCTCCCCTAATTTTTTGTTATCCTAAAACTTATTTTTTTCCGTATTCACTTTAAATTTTCTTTTTTTGACCCCCTACCAAATTTCACCCACCAATCTCTGAAACTTCCTCAGAATCTCCCAAAGCCCGTGCATCAGAAAAGCAACTGTGAAAAACCCCATTTATGTGTGATTTTTTATTTTTTAAATCCACCCCTCTTGCAAGCCCCGCATTTACTCTTTTACCCCCCATCTATAAATATATTAAAAACCAGGGTGACACACACATCCTTGCTAAGGCCTACTTTTACTGGAAAAAATTTTCCCCTTTTTTTTCCTAATACTCAATTTGGCCCACTACCCCGAAAAACTTTCACTGCTTTCATAACCCCCTCCTACCCATAACCTGCAACATTGCCACATTCCCCCCCAATCCCCCCTGTCATAGCCTTTCCAAACCCCTAAATGCCACAAAAACCTCTTCAGCCTTATCAAAATACTGTTCACTTTAGTTTTTTAAACCCCTGGTCCCACCCCCCTACCTTTCCTAAACCCTCCTTTTTCATTGCTATCCTATTTCCGTCTTACTTATTTTCTTTCAAAAAAATTTTCCCATACCTTTGCCGGGTATACTAAAACGCTTACCCCCTATAATTTTTTCCCCTCTCTTTTATCCCTTTGCCTTAATAAAAGGGAAACTATGCACTCTCTCCCAAATTCCCATTTCCCTTTACCCCTTCCACACTTTTATTAAAAATTGCACCAACCCCCCAAAAAATAATCCCCACCTGTTTTTAACATTTCTATCTTTACCTAAATCCCACGGGCCTTCCCCCCTTTCATTTTATACTGCCTCAGAACTTCCTCCACCCACAATTTTCCTTCCCATCCTGAAGAGTTTTTCCCTCCTTGCCCTATACCAAAATCACATTTCCCCTATCTTCATCAATTTTTAACAATTTCCTCAAAAATTCCCTCCATCTTCCCAATACCTCTAACTCTCCATTTAAAACTCCCCTCTCTTTTTTTTTAAACTGACAAATCCTTTTGTTTTAGGCTTCCTTAACTTGTTAATCTCACCCCAAAAAACTTTTTCTTTTTTTCAAAAAAATTTTGTTGATAACTCTCACCCACTCTTCATTTGTCTCTTTTTACATTGCTTCCCACTCTTAACCTCTCTCTTTTTCCTTACTTTCCCCCCTTGCATCATTTCTATTTTTAAAAAATTTTTTTGCAAATTTTTTCTCCCTTACTATCTCTTTACATATCATTCCCCAATCGCTCCTTTCCCTCCCCACCCACTTTCCTGTAACCAAAAACTTTGCTGAAAACCTAACATACTTTTTAAAACCTACCCCATACCTCTTCGCCCCCATCCATGTCTTTTTTCCCCATTTTCCCTCCATAGCTTTTTTAAACTTACCCTAACTGCCTCCTCTTTTAGTTTATAAACCTTCCCTCTCTCTTCCCTTTTTTTTTTTCCCTTCCTTTTTCCTTTTCTAAATAAATAAAATTTTGTATATTTGGGCCCCCCCTTTTAAAAAGTTTTCCCAAACTTTTTTCACCCAAACTAATCCCAAAATTTTTGTACATTATCTTTTCTTAATTTTTTTTTTAAAAAAATTTTTTTATAAAAAAATTTTTATCAAGTTCAAAAAGGGGCCCTTTCAACACTTACCCCACCACCACCCCACCAAAAAATTAAATTTTTATATATATATAAATTTTAAAAAAAAATATAATTTATTATAATAATTTAAAAATTTTAAAATTTAATTTTTATAAAATTTTAAATTTATTTTTAAAAAAATTTATTAAAATTTTTTATTTTTTTTTTAAAAAAAATTTAAAAAAATTTAAAAAAAAAAATAATAAAAAAATAAAAATTTTTTTTTTTTAAAAAAAAAATTTTTATAAAAATATTAAAAATAAAAATAAAAAAAATTTTTTTAAATTTTTTTTTTTTAAAAAATTTTAAAATTTTAAATTTTTATTATTTAAAAAATTAAAAAAATTTTATTAAAATTTTAAAAAATTTTAAAAAAATAAAATAAAATTTTAAAAAAAATTTTTTAAAAAAAAAAAATTTTAAATTTTAATTTTTTTTATATTTTTTAAAAAAAAAAAATTTTTATTTTTAAAATTTTTTAAAAAAATAAAATTTTAAAAAATTTTAATAAAAATATTAATTATTTTTTTTAAAATTTTTTTTTTATTTTTTTATAAATTTATAAATTTTTATATATTTTATTTAAAAAAAAATATTAATTTTAAATATATAAAAAAATTTTAAAAATTTTTTTTTTTTATAAAAAATAAAAATTAAAAAATAAATTTTTTAAATTTTAAATTTAAAAAAAAAAAAATTTTAATTAAAATTTTTAAAATTTAATTTAGGGGGGGGTTTTACTTTGGGTTTTTTCCCAAAAAAACGGAAAAGCCCGGGTTTAAAAGGGAAAAGTTTAAAATTTTTCTTTTTGGGGATTTTCCCCCCTTTTTTCCCCCCCTTTAACCCCCTTTTGGGGAAAAAAAAAAAAAAAAAAAAAAATATTTTATATAAAAATTTATTAGAAAACCAAAATGTGGATACAACCTCAACTTCACATATTTTTTGATACCGATACTATTTTTAAATCATTTCTGCCACTGCGGTGGAGCCGGTTTGGCCTGACCCCCTGCTGTTTCGGGCGAGCAACTTTGTACCAACATGGTGCCGAGGGGGGCATCGATGAACACTATCGGCAGGTGTTGGGGTGGGCCATCCCCCTCATCGGCGCGGGTGTTACTCCCGACATCTTTAGAGAAATAGCATACAGGACAGGGGTATGGGTACCCCCTAATGGGGCATTCAGGATTTTCGTAAAACTAATTCGAGGCTGTGATGAGTCTTTGGTGACTAATTCCAAATGGAGTCTTGTGAAACCCTGCGTGAGAGTGCATTTAATCGATACAGAACAGAACAAATCCCGGGAAAAAAAACCCCCCCCCAGTACCAAAAAACCCCCCCCCCCCCCAGCCCGAGACATTTTTTCTTTGCAAATTACGGCTAAACCCACAACAAAAAAAATCCTTTCATCCGGGGACTGCTTGAAAGGGGAAAAGGGGCAATGTTCGGGGCTTTCCCCAAAACCCCACAAAAGGATCATTTGGACAACGAAATAGGAACCCAGGATACAACCTATACGTGGACAGAGTGAAAAAAAAAAAGGGGGGGGGTTTGGGCCCTGTACATTGCAGAGTCACTTGTTTGCACGAACTGCTAATGCCTCAAATGATGTATGGAAGTTTTAGCAGTAAAAGGGCGAGAACCAAAACCTATCATTGTGGAAATCTACAAGCTTTCCGATGCAACATCCCAGCAATTCCAGGAAAAGCTGTTAAAAATTTTCCACGCGGGAAAATCTTAAGCCCCTGCACCAACATCTTGCCCTGGGGGATTTCAAATTAAGGCACCCAAAAAAGGAAAATACAAATAATATTGTTGCAGTAATAACACCCGGACAGCTTGATGAAAAATCACACTCAACGAGCTTTTAAATCTCTGCACAAAATTCAATTTAAACCCCCCCAAAAATAGACCACTAATGGGGAATACACTAGACCTATCTTTACTAACATTGATCTCTATAAGAAATGTACCATATCAAAAAAAAATACTCAGATCACAACATAATTTAGGTTCAGACATGTATCGGAGCCCCAGCCGACTAATGAATAGTCCGAGGGGGCATTCACAAAATTCAACTTCAATAACAAAAAAAAAGTGGGACCAAGTAAAACCAAGTCCTAACCGATAAAAGCTGGGAAGATATACTAAGCAACACAGACCCCAACTTATGCCTAGAACAGATTAACTCGGGGGCACTCGATGTATGCACAAGGCTTATTCCTCTAAGAAAAAGAGGAGTATATGTAAAATAGAAAGACAGGCGCTCCCTTTACAGGCGACGGAAAAGAATAACAGAGCGGCCCAAAAAAGGTCAATATATCTGAAATGCGTAGGGAGACACTGGTCAGAGAAATAGCAAGCATCGAACTTAAGCTAAAAGAATCCTTTAGGAGTCAGGAATCGCGGGAAGAACTAAAAGCCCTAAATGAAATCGAAAGAAACCCAAAGTATTTCTTTTCCTATGCCAAATCAAAAAACGAGAACAACGTCCAGTATTGGGCCCCTACTTAAACAAGATGGGTCCTACACAGATGACAGCAAGGAAATGAGTGAGCTACTCAAGTCCCAATATGACTCAGTTTTTAGCAAGCCGCTAACCAGACTGAGAGCGAAGATCAAATGAATTTTTTACGAGAGCCACAAAATATATTAACACAAGCCTATCCGATGTTATCCTACCCAAATGATTCGACAGGCCGATAAATGCCCATGCCCATGCACTCTGCCGCCCCAGGGCCCAACTCGGAACTCTGTGTTCATCAAGAACGCAAGAAGCCCCTATCACGAGCCTTTTCCATCCTATGAGAGGGAGCATGGACATGGGGGTCGCCCCACAGTTACTAAAAACAACAGAAAATAGCCCACTCCACAAAAGGGGCATAAAGCAACAGCAAAGAACTACAGACCAATAGCACTAACATCCCATATCATAAAAATCTTTGAAAGGGTCCTAAGAAGCAAGATCACCACCCATCTAGAAACCCATCAGTTACCAACCCAGGGCAACATGGTTTAGAACTGTCGCACCTGTCTTTTCCCAACTATTGGATCACTACGACAAGGTCCTAAATGCACCAGAAGACAAAAAGAATGCAGATGTAATATATACAGACTTTGCAAAAGCCTTCGACAAGTGTGACCATGGGCGTAATAGCGCACAAAATGCGGGCTAAAGGAATAACAGGAAAAGTCGGTCGATGATCTATAATTTCCTCACTAACAGAACACAGAGAGTAGTCGTCAACAGAGTAAAGTCCGAGGCAGCTACGTGAAAAGCTCTGTTCCACAAGGCACAGTACTCACTCCCATCTTGTTCCTCATCCTCAATATCTGACATAGACAGGATGTCAGCCACAGCACCGTGTCTTCCTTTACAGATGACACCCGAATCTGCATGACAGTGTCTTCCGTGTCTTCCATTGCAGACACTGCAAGGCTCTAGGCGGACATCAACCAAATCTTTCAGTGGGCTGCAGAAAACAATATGAAGTTCAACGATGAGAAATTTCAATTACTCAGATATGGTAAACACGAGGAAATTAAATCTACATCAGAGTACAAAACAAATTCTGGCCACAAAATAGAGCGAAACACCAACGTCAAGACCTGGGAGTGATCATGTCGGAGGATCTCACCTTCAAGGACCATAACATTGTATCAATGGCATCTGCTAGAAAAATGACAGGATGGATAATGAAAATCTTCAAAACTAGGGAGGCCAAGCCCATGATGACACTCTTCAGGTCACTTGTTCTATCTAGGCTGGAATATTGCTGCACACTAACAGCACCTTTCAAGGCAGGTGAAATTGCCGACCTAGAAAATGTACAGAGAACTTTCACGGTGCGCATAACGGAGATAAAACACCTCAATTACTGGGAGCGCTTGAGGTTCCTAAACCTGTATTCCCTGGAACGCAGGAGGGAGAGATACATGATTATATACACCTGGAAAATCCTAGAGGGACTAGTACCAAACTTGCACACGAAAATCACTCACTACGAAAGCAAAAGACTTGGCAGACGATGCACCATCCCCCAATGAAAAGCAGGGGTGTCACTAGCACGTTAAGAGACTTTACAATAAGTGTCAGGGGCCCGAGACTGTTCAACTGCCTCCCAGCACAATAAGGGGGATTACCAACAGACCCCTGGCCCGTCTTTAAGCTGGCCTGGACAAGCACCTAAAGTCAGTTTTCCCGATCAGCCCACGTGGCTCGTACGGGGTTTTGGGGG
>NW_026472381.1:0-10740 GCF_026875155.1 Cherax quadricarinatus
CTAAAATTGTCACAGTATGGGGTTATACCTGAAACAAATACAAGAACATATACAATTCTAGCCATAAGTTTGCTAAAAAGAAAACTTCCCTATAGTATAGACAGATGTAAACATAAAAGCAGTGACTGAGGCTGAGTATTTTAGCTTCAACTCCAAGAACACTTGTCACATAGAAATAATTTTTCACTCTAGTTACATATACCAGCTCCAGAGTTTCAGAATGCTTATATACTAGAAAAAATTTTAAACCTACTAATACAAAGGGTTCTAACCTCTAACCTAAGCAATAATATCACAGGCTATGTGCACTGCTTTTATGTTTACATCTTTTCTATACTATACGTTGAAGTTTTCTTTTTAGCAGCTCATTGGCTAAATTGTATTTGTTCTTGTATCATCTACATCAATGTTGTATTGGTGATGAAAACCCTGGAAGCTCCTTCATCTTACTTTTACTAATTTTACTTTGTGTTTCTTTCATTCACCTAATTACATTTCTTTAATACACCTCTTCCTCACTTAGCGAGTACTAGTTTACGATGCCTCAACTTACGTCAGGCTCTCTGACCAGTATGCTACCTATAAAATGTATAATAGAGCTGGTTTCCTCTATTCTGTTTATTACAGTACACAGTACACTACTGTACAAACATTTAAAAATATCCCAGAAATGTTATAAATGGTGCAAGGTAGACATTTAAAACAATATTAAAATAGTTGACACAAACCCACTACCATTATAGCATGGTCTTCATTTAGCAATGAATTTGTTTACCAACTTTGTTCTTAGGAACGGAACTCTTTTGTTAAGTGAGGAGAGGTGTACATGTGAATATTTATAGCATCGTTGATGAGCACTCGTATCTTTGAGGCCTTCAATCCACAAGCTAATACATAATACACAATACTGAAAACCTTGTCGGTGACAAATGGCTTGTTAGGGGAAATTTATAGACTAAGCTCCAAAATCTTATACTAACTATAAAAACTATAAATAACAATAACAGTAGTTAAATTAGAAAATTTTACCACAACCTGGTCATCAGTATATAGATCCACATTCGAAATGGTTCCAATTCGAAAGTTGAATTCATCTTCAATTGTCCAAGACGAAACAAACTTGACATTTTTCTTTTTGCTTAATGTCATTCCTGAGAAAGAGTTTCGTAAATGCTTCACTCCAAAGTCTTCAATCCTCTCGTATATATTTTTCAATGTCAACTGTTGAAGAAAGTTTTAGACTTTATTAGTAAACTTTATTTTCTTGTCGAATGTACAAAGTCCTGTAAGGCTGATCAAGGAAAGTAACAATGTGCTAAATTCATGTATGTAAAATTACTGTACAGGAGGGTCCCAATTATATGGCGGATTAAGTTCCAGGCTACCACTGTAAAGCAAAAATCGTCGTAAAGCGAATCATCCTTTTTTTCACTTTTAACCCTTTCAGGGTCCAAACCCTGATATGAAACTTGTCCACAGGGTCCAAGAATTTTCAAAAAAAAATTTTGTTATTTTTTCTTATGAAATGGAAGAAATCTTTTTCTGAAGGTAAAACAAAAAGTATGAAGTTTGATGGAAAATTGATGAAATTACGATCTCACAAATTTTGCTGTGTCAGCGATATTTATGCATGACGATTCTGCCCACTTTGACTCCCATTTAATTAAGGCTAATTACATTATTCCAGTTGAGCAAATTCTTAGCTATTTCACTAGTATTACCTCTATTTTTATCGACTGAGCACAAGACGTTGCCCAATCAACTATTTCAACTACCCAATAAAGTGATCGGAAATTGGTAATTTGGTCAATTTCAAACAAAGTTCAAAATATTCCAATTGCAAAATAGGGTCCATAATAAACAATGCAGGCATTCCTTGCACTAAAATAACATTTCCTCTGTTCATAGTTACGTTTCCAGGCTTTATAGATGAATTCCACTGAGTTTTTATTCACGTAATGAATTTTTTAGTCACACCAAAGAGCAGAAGATTTACTGTTATGCAATACTGTAATAACTGCATAAATAATATCAGCGCATTCATGAACATATATCAGACCCACCAGCTGACATATATTGGACGTGTGACGTCATTTGTTTACTCTTGAACATCGGCAAAAAATCGAACATTTCCGCTACTTTAAGCTCAGTTTCAAGCATATTTTCAGTACTAAAACCAATCAAAATCATCTCTATTCCTGTAATATATCTTCCATTCTATCATATGGAACCAAGAAACCATGACTACAACCCTAAAAAACATACAAAAATACACTGCTAATTCGGCATTTTAATCCAAAAACACAGTCTCAGTTTTTTTTTTTCTTATTATGCACTGCATGCTGCAGGATTTGTTTTATATGGTACACACACAAAGCTGCATTCTCTCATATCAAGGCCAAATTTACCATTCACAGCTTATCTGAGTGAGCAGAGATCATGGCGTAGAACTACGGCATGAGCCCTGGCTTCAAAGCTGTAGACCTACAGGGCGGACCCTCAAAGAGTTAAATGCATATAAATGCCTGATAACATGTTTACACAATCATATATTAAGTGAGCAATAGAACTAATATTAACAAATCAATAAAAAAGTAAAATGCATATAAAGTACACTCATTACTTACCTTAAAATAATTTTGGTCTTAGCTCATACTGAGTAGTATTTACTGCAGGAAGTCAGGAGATGGCACATCTTCATCCTATGACTCAACGAATTTTATTCGTTTTGATGTTAGCAATAAGGTTATCAAGATTCCTTTTTAATCACAACTACCCTTAGATGTCGTAACACAAAAATAGTATAAATAATATATGTAATAACTTTGAAACACTTGAAACTTTGGAAAGTTTCCAGACGGAATCGAGAGAGATACAAAGTTCATGGCAACACACCAAGGTTCACTTGTATAAATGCAGATTATCATTATTAGTATTATTATTATAAAACACTCTGAGGAGGTTGCTCCATAGTTGAGTAGTAGATCAGTGTTTTGGATGGGCATGTATTAATACCTGTTCACTGGCCACTGACATGTGCCCATACAACATTAAGTATGCTTTTGTGGAGCGTTTTCCCCACAACACAAGCACCTTACATCAGTGGCGTCGTAAGGGGGGAGGCGGGGGGGCCGCCCTGGGTGACACCATTTAGGGGGTGACACCATAGAACTTCTAAAGAAGGTGACACTAATGCCCAAAACAGTGCTGCACCAACATAAGAGAAGAATCCTTCATTTCTATACAGCCTATATAGGCCTATATAGGGAAAATCATTTATTTTGATAATGTGATAGATGATTTTGCAGGCTTGAAGGCAAGGAAATGTAAGATCAGATTCACTGAGATGTTAACTGTACTCAAGGTCAAATCAGAACTAGTGTTTTTCTGATATTGCAATGTTTTTCTTTATTTTTCAATTTTTTTTTGGGGGGGGGGCATTGTTGAAGATGAATAAATGTAGGATCTTTTTGCCTGTACTCAAAGTGGTATTTGAGTTTATGTTTCCTCAATATTACTAAAATTATTTATTTTATCATTAATAAAGTTGAGAAGTATTCTCCTGTTCAGTCTATGGCCCTTAAACGGTCTCATTGCTAAACATTAGTTACTGGGCATGCAGTACTGACGTAACTGGAGTTTACTACCCCCATTCCCCGTCCTTGGATTGCATGAGGGTGACACCAAAGATGCTACCCCGGGTAACACCCAAGATTCTGCCCCAGTGACACCAACCCTAGTAACGTCTCTGCTTTACATTGTGTACAAGTTGTCTTCACACTGGTGCAGAAGCCTCTATAACAGCAACACTCCCAGGTTCATGCAACATATCCCTTTGAGAGCAAGTGACACTATTTGCGTGAAGGCATATGAAAGGAGTGTTTTTCTAGTTACCTCGCAGTAATATAAACAGTTTCTCTGGTGGTATTGGACTAAAGGAACATCTTATTGTAATTCTTGTCGAACACTCCAACAAGCCGCCTGGCTACCACTCCTCACAATTGCCAGTTTGTTCAAGTATGAGTGTATTATGATTATATAACATGTAGTGTGTTTCTTACATAATTTTGAAAAAAATGTCATAGATGGATTAATAAAAATGTCTATCATAATATACAACATTTAACCCATTGACTGTTTACGATGTATAAATACGTCTTACGAGCCAATGTTTCTGAGTATTTATACGCACAATTCTAGCGGCTTCAAATCAAGCGGGAAAGGCCTGGTAGGCCTACATGAGAGAGAATGGGTCTCAGTGGTCGGTGTGCACCTGTGAAAAGAATCTGGGACAACGGTGCATTGTGGAAACGCCATCTTGTTAGTCCATTTTCACCATGCCTCTCGGTAAGAAGTTCCTCACTTCTCGGCGGAATTGGAGGTCTTTTGTTCCCAAGTGATAGCTCTAACAGCGATGAAATGTCCAGTGACAGTGAATTCCAGGGTTTTGAAGTGAGTGTTACCGGAAAAGTGCCCGGAAAAACGTAATTAGTGATGAAAACCCGATGACCCACAACCTTCCACCTCTGGTGCTGGCCGGCTTGTTCCGTTCATGTTGCCTGTACCATGACGAAAGAGGAAACTATTTGGTAGTGTACAACACCCAGATGATAGCAGTGAATGTGATAGTGTAGTGATTTCAAGGTCTTTGAAAGCAGTTCTAGTGACAGTGGGGGTTTGAATATTCCCCAGTGAAGTGGCAGTATGTACGACGTAGCATGCGGTCTGGTAGTGTTTCTATGTTGTTCCAAGGGGAAGGAGAAACTCTGGGAGCCCATCCCGTGGCCCTACACCACGCCCTGATAGTGAAGATGACGATATTGTAACGATGGGTATGAATGATGTGAGTGAGGGAGCAGGCGTGGTGGTGATAGTGAGGGTGGCACGGCCCATGTGGCACCATCATCGGGTCACGCTACTACCCACGCTGCTGACTCTGCACAACAACCAGCCTCACCCGACCCCCACTCCCACAACCTGCCTCCCACAACCTGGCAACCACAAACCTGCACAACCACAACCACGGTTTACAATATCAGCCCCCACAGCAGACCGTATCGGGGATTGGCAGGACGGTGACGAGTTTGTTCCCAGTCCCCATGACTTTGATGAAACACAAAGTGGAATAAAGCCATTATGTCCACTTGGGAACAATGCCAGTGAACTGGACTGCTTTGAGTTATTTTTCCATAAACCCCCTGATGGACATCATTGTCAGGGAAAAAAAACACATACTGTGATTACACCATGGCAAATAAAATTCTCTCACCAAAATCACGGCTACACAAGTGGAAGGAGACAATGGGGCAGAGATGTACCTGTTTTTTGCCACAAAAATTTGCTTATGCCACTGTGTATAAGCAAATGTCACCACATACTGGGCAACAGAACGCCTGATTTCAACTCCAGGTTTTAGTGACATAGGTGTCAATCGTTTCCCTGATACTGTTACGTATGTTACACTTTTCAGAAAAAACCAGGCCTGACAGAAGCGGAACAGGTTATATAAGATAAGAAATGTGTTTATGTACCTGAAAAAAAAGTGCTGCATGTATTTTTATCCCTTCAGGAAGCTTGTTATTGTTGAGCCCTTTGATTTTATTCAAAGGAAGACTCTCATTCAAGCAATATTATACCAAGCAAGAGGAAACGCTTTGGTTTTAAAACCTATTTGTACTGTGTGATTGCAGAAGTGGTCTAGTTTTGGATATCATTGTGTACACTGGCAGTAATACTTTGAGAGATCCCATGAAGTTATTGGGTATCTCTGGTGATGGGGTTTTCGAACAATGATGGAACCATATCTTGGAAAGGGGATATGTTATTTACTGATAATGGCACAAAAGCCCCTTACTCAAGTGATTTTTTTGCGACGTGACTTGACAGATGTGTTTTGGCACAGTGGCGTCGTAATCGTAACATATGCCAAGGTTCGACGCGGGCACTCGCAGAGGGAGGTGCAAGCCTTCGCTGCCAATGACTTCATGGCATTTCGGTGGCATGACAAACGTGATGTCACTTTATTGACATCAGTTCCCCGAAATGAAATGGTACACAGTGGCAGGCACAACAGAGGGGCCCAATGAACCCTTTCTAAAGCCTGCAGCTGTCATGGATACAACCTCAATATGCGCTTAGTGGACAAATGTGACATGCAGTTTGGGGTTTTGCAGACTGTGTATGCAAGAGTTATAAGTGGTATATAAAATTTTTTTTTCATCTTGTTGATATCTCTATGCTGAATGCTTATAACATATACAAGTTGAAAAACCAACAAAACACCAAAATATGGTGAATTTTTGCTTGTCAGTAATCAGGACAAATAATTGCAAAGTACCAAGGAGCAACACCTGCAATGACCAGCGCCCAAAATTACCAACACACGTATCTCGTTTCAGGCCTGGTGATCACTACCCCCTGCAACTGCCTCCTACTACTGCCCAAAAAAAATGCTCAGAAAAGGTGTTATGTATGTATGCATACCACAAAAAGCCCACAAAACACGCAGAGACACTCGTTTTATGTGTGAGGAGTGTCAAGTGCCACTCTGCATATACCCATGTTTCAAAGATTCCACAAGCTGCAGCAGTTCTAGGAACGTGTTTAGTGACTGTACATATGTATATATATTAAAGGAACAATAGTAATAAAAATTGTTTTGTATTGCTTGTTTGTGTAAACAAAGTGTATACACAAACTAATAGTGATAAAGTTTTTTTGTTACTGTGTTGTAAACAATGAGTGTATATTTGAAGAATGCACCTTACATTGGTCTCACAGGCCACATAAGTTACCTGGAACAGAAAAATATTGAAAAATGCAAGAAACCTTTGAATTAGAGTAAATAAAAGAATGTAGATGAATGGTTCAGAGAACCGACATGTTGATAAATTAGACACGTGTCTAATTTATCAAATAAAAGAACACCGGGTGGGCGACAGTCGCCCCTGTTGCCCTACACACGTCCCTTTCTGCAAAACTTTGGGGCTCTATATCTTGGTAAGTACTGATGGCAAAAATTTTTTTTGGCTTAAAACACTCAGAAAATATTCCTAACATTTTCATAAGAAAAAATAATTTTTTTTTTTTCGAATATTTGGCGACATAAAATGACAGTTTCAGAGAGGGGCCTGAAACAGTCAAAGGGTTAAAGCTCCCCAGAGCAGTTATTATTATGCTTCAACACTAGTGAGACACTTTTAACCATTTCTTCACCTGGCCTAGCTACTCTCACTTTATAAACAATGCCCAATAGTGATTTTAATGTACTTGCACACCAGCACAGTGTTTTAAATTTATTTACGTATTTGGTTACACATAAGTACATCTTTTTTTTTTTAATACATCGGCCATTTCCCACCCAGGCAGAGTGACCCAAAAAGAAAGAAAAGCCCAAAAAGAGAGAAAAATACTTTCATCATCATTCAACACTTTCACAATCACTCTGCATAACCACTGTCTTTGCAGAGGCACTCAGATACGGGCAGTTTAGAAGTCCCTCCCAAAATGTTAAAATTCCCCAACCCTCCTGAAAGTGCAGGCACTGAACTTCCCCTTTCCAGGACTCAAGTCTGACTAACCAGTTTCCCTGAATCCCTTCACAAAATATTACCCTACTCACACTCCAACCAGCTCGTCAGGCCCCAAAAACCCCTTCGTCTCCTTTTACTCCCATCTAACACGCTCACACATGCTTGCTGGAAGTCCAAGCCCCTCGCTCACAAAACCACCTTTACCCCCCCCCTCCAACCTTTTCGAGGATGACCCCTACTCCGCCTTCCTTACCTACAGATTTATACGCTCTCCAAGTCATTCTACTTTGATCCATTCTCTCTAAATGACCAAACCACCTCAACAACCCCCCTTCAGCCCTTGACTAATAAATTTAGTAAAATTCACATCTCTCCTCCCTAATTTACACACTCCAAAGTCTCTGCATAATATTTAAAACCAAAACATCGCCTTAGACATGACATCTCCACTGCCTCAAGCTGCCTTTTCGTTGCAGCATTTACAAACCCCAAACTTCAAAACCATATAAGAGTGTTGGTACCACTATACTTTTGTACATTCCCTTCTTTGCCTCCTTGGAAACGTTTTTTATCTCCACAGATACCTCAATGCACCACTCACCTTTTTTTCCTTCATCAAATTTTATGGTTAACTCATCTTTCATAAAACCCATCTACTGACAAGTCAACTGCCAAATATCTGAAAAGATTCACTTCTTCCCGAATCCCTCTCCAATGTGATATCCAAATTTATCTAAATCATTTGATACCCTATCACCTTACTTTATTCTATGTTCCTTTTCAACTTTCTACCTTCACACACCTCCAAACCTATCCATAACCTTTGCAACTTTCTTTGAATCTCCCAAAAGCACAGTATCATCAGCAAAAAGTAAGTATGCCAACTCCCATTTTGTACTTGATTCCCCCTAATTTAATCCCACCCCTTTCCCAACACCCTAGCATTTACCTCTTTTAAAACCTCATCTATAAATATATTTAAACAACCATGGTGACATTATACATCCCTGTCTAATACCACTTTTACCGGAAAGTAATCTCCCTCTCTCCTACACACCCTAACCTGAGCCTCACTATCCTCATAAAAACTCTCTACAGCATTTAGTAGCTTACTACCTATTCCACAGACTAACATCTGTCACATTGCTTCCGTATCCACTCTATCATATGCCTCTTCTAAATCCATAAATGCAATGAAAACTCCCTTACCTTTATCTAAATACTGTTCACATATATGCTTCAATGTAAAGACTTGATCTACACATCCCCTACCCACTCTAAAGCCTCCTTGCTCATCTGCAATCCTACTCTCTGTCTTACCTCTAATTCTTTTAATAATAGCCCTACCACACACTTTACTTTATAAGTACATATGATTATCAGTACTATATCAGTCCTTCCTTGGCCACAGACATACCTTGCTCACCAAGTTTAATCATTTCTAACTTTGCACTTCAAGTCTTATGGCTCCTCTTTTTATTACAACTATCCTTAGATGTCACTGCAACACATAGAGTATATATAAATATGTAATAACGTTAGAACACTTGAAACTTTGGAAAGTTTCCAGACAGAATCGAGAGAGACACAGAGCTCACAGAGAATGTAAATAAACTGAGAGAAAGACGATGACGACTTGACGCCCAGCTGGAAGCTCAGAGCCGCGACAGCGAATCAGGAGCTGTATAAACAAATTTTTGGGTATAATTTGAAACATCTGTATTAGCGAAGTGCCAAGAAGCAAAGCACTGTAACCTGGGGGCCCTCCTGTACATAATTTTTGTCTCAGATATAGCCTATAACTACTGATTTACTACATCTACCTCAGTAATGATGCTATTTTACAGCATATAGTATTATTATTTTATTTGGATTTCAGCATAACCTGATACTTAAATATTAAACCTGGCAGTTTCTGAAATTCAGAATTTGGTAAACTATATATGCTGATAAAAGCCAAAAATGTTTAAGAAATTACAAGATGAATTAAAAAGAATGCTTACATTTTATACACTTTTCCAATACAATTTTCATTTTATATGGATAGTATTAGCCCTAACTTCAGGGTGCCTTAAATACTATGCATAACTGCAAGATCTTCCTATGTAAGAAATATTGTAACTCTAATGAATCTGGTAACACAGGTCACCAGAAGTAAAGCTATATTAACACAGCTTTACTTCTCAGACACTTGCAGCAGGTAGTGGTCAAGCTTCCTCTTCCCCTCATTCCTACTCTTCCTAATTTCCTCCCTTTCAAGAGGCTTGGCAGATGACAAAATATTCTCAATGAAAAGTAGGAGTGTCTAACAAAGCACTCAAGGCATAAGCCAAAGAAAGGGACCTAGAAATCAGCACTGACAAAAGACTGCCACCTAAATTTCAAAAGCAAAATAGTGAGAAACTCCTGTGATACTGGCCAACTTTAGAATATCAATCAGAAACATGAATGTAGAAATGATGAAAAAGCTGTTAGACCAAAATTGAAATATACAGTGGTAGTACGGAGTCTGCATCTAAAGCAAAAATAACAAATTAAAACAAAGTTCAGAGACAAGCTAAGAAATGCCTCCCAAAGCTAAAAATTATGAGTCACGAATAAAGACTTAACACATTAGATATGCAATCGTTGACTGATGAAAGGAAGAGAGAAAACATTAAAACCACATTCAAGATTATAAAAGATATAAAAGAATTAACAAGGAATACTTCTTAACTCTGTCAAGTGGTACTAGAAACCCCAACTACAGACTAAGGAAGAAGAGCTGCAGATACTAGAAAAGTTATCTTTTCAAAGTGTTAGATTAATGGAATGGTTTACAAGAGAAAGGATTAAGAACTACAACCACTAGAAGCTTTAAAAATTGTTATGACATACAAAATACAGTACTGAAGATAGAAAATGAATAATTACACTGGGTATACAAAGAGTAGCTTGTTCCCTAATACTTCCTACAAAACAACTATTTATATTGACAGAGCAATGAAAATACAACCTTGCTGTCAGTAGGTGTCATATTTTATCTTGACACCTACTGATAAGGAATCAACAACCTAGCAGAGGAGAAATTTTTTCGTGACAGTTTTTTCTATTCACTGTCCAGATATTCCCATGGCGACAACATTAAAAAACAATAAGTAATCCCTGCTTGAATAATGGATTGTTACTATGATACAAAATGCTGAATTGTATAATAAGTAAATGGTTG
>NW_026472382.1:0-10222 GCF_026875155.1 Cherax quadricarinatus
TGTACTTGTATACCTGTACATGTACTTGTATACATAAGAAAACATAAGAATGTAGAACACCGCAGAAGGCCTACTGGCCCATAGAGGCAGGTCCTTATCAAAACGACATCTACCTAAAGCTACTCAAGAAATAACTCCCGTACCCCTTGACACCAATCAAACCCACCCCCTCCCACTCATATATTTGTCCAGTCTCTTCTTAAAGCACCCAAGGCCCCTAGCCTCTATCACCCCACGGGAAGACTTTTTCCACGCATCTAAAACTCTGTTAGAAAACCAGTACTTACCTATGCCCTTTTCCCTAAATCTAAATTTATCCAACTTAAATCCATTATTCCTGTTCTTACCTGGTTCGACACCCTCAGTACTTTATTAATGTCTCCCTTGTTTATGCCCGTCATCCACTTATACACTTCAATGATATCTCCCCTCATTCTACGCCTCTCCAGAGGTGGGATTTTAAGGCTTTAAGTCTATCTTCATACGGGAGGTTCCTTACACAGAAAAATCATTTTAGTCATTCTTCTCTGTATTTCTCTAATGAGTCTATGTCCATCCTGTATAAGGGGACCAAAACTGAGCAGCAAAATCTAAATGAGGCCTCACTAGTGATGTATAGAGCTGCAAAAAACTTCTGGACTTCTGTTACTTATACTTCTTGAGATAAATCCAAGTAATCTGTTAGCCTTGTTGTGCACACAAAGGCACTGCTGTCTTGGCTTTAGATTTCTGCTTACCATGACTCCCAAGTCTTTTTTCACATTCTGTATGACCAAGCTCTACTTCACCTAGATTATAGCTTCGGGGGTTATTTTCATTACCAAGGGCAAGTACCTTACACTTATCCACATTAAACTTCATCTGCCATTTTTCAGACCAAAAACATTAATTTGTTCAAATCGTCCTGGAGTTCATTGATATCCTCCTCAGAGTGAATTATACGGCCTATCTTTGTATCATCACAACTTACTCATGTCACTAGTAATCCCTTCATCAAGGTCATTAATGTAAATTATGAACAGGAAAAGGCCTAAAACTGATCCTTGTGGAACGCCACTAGTGACTAATCCCCATTCAGATTTCACTCCATTAATGGAACTCTCTGCTTTCTATTGGGAAGCCAGCCTCAATCCATGCTAGAAAATTTACCTCCTATACTGAGCTGCCACTTTTCTTAAGAGTCTCTTGTGAGGTACTCTGTCGAAGGCTTTTCTAAAATCCAAGTAAACAATATCATATTTCCTTATCACTGTCAACTGCCTCAAATGTTCTATTGAAGAATGTCAGTAAGTTTGTCAGGCAGGAACGACCTCTCGTGAATCCTTTCTGAGATTCATTTATCAAGTTATGCTCTTCAAGGTGACTTCTGATAATGTCAGCTATAATTGATTCTAATAACTTGCCCACTATAGATGTCAGGCTTATTGGAAAGGTAATTTTAAGGAGTGGACTTTTCCCTGATTTGAATATAGGAACCACATTAGCCATCTTCCACAACTCTGGCCACAACACTGGTAAGGATGGACGCATTGAATACACTCGTTAATGGCTGGGCAAGCTCCATCTTGCATTCCTTAAGTGCCTTTGAAAACAACTCATCAGGTCCCGGGGATTATTTTGTTTCAGTTTGTCTATCTGTTTAATAACCATGTCCCTCGTGACAGTAATATTAGTTAACTTAAATTCATCAGGAACTAAATAATTGTTAATTACTGGAATCTCATTTACATCTTCCTGTGTAAAAACTGACAAAAAATAGTCATTAAATAAGGAACACATTTCCTGTTCATTATCCGTCAGCTGTCCATTCCAGATTTCAGAGGTCCTACTTTTTCCTTCACCTTCATCCTATACACTTGAAAGAACCCCTTTGATTAGTCTTTGATTCATTAGCAACTCTAATTTCATAGTCACGTTTAGCCTTTCTAATCGCCTTTTTTACTTCTCTTTTAAGCTGAACATATTGGTCAGTAAGGTTAACCTCTCCTCTTCTGATCGCCTATAAATTCCCCCTTTTCTCCCCTAATAGATGCTTTAGCCTCCTGTTAACCCATTTGGGATCGTTATTATTAGACCTAATTTCTCTCTGGGAATGTATATACTCTGAGCACTGTGTACATTATTAAGAAAACAATCATAAAAGCAGATCCCTTCATATTCATAAGTATGATTATCGTCAATAAAATCATTAGCAGATAACCCCAATCAAGATTAGACAGATGTTCCCTAAGTCCATTATAATCGGCAGAACGAAATCAGGGATTTTTACTGTATTATCATTATTCTTGCATTCCCAATTAATGCTAAAAGTGATGGATTTGTGATCACGTTGCGCCAAGCTCTTCAGTGATCTCCAGATTATTCACGAGTGTTTCCTTATTTGACAAGACTAGGTCTAGCAAATTATACCCCTGGTAGGCTCAGTTACGCTCTGTTTCAGAAAACAGTCCTGAACTGTTTCCATAAAGTCACTGGACTCTAGATTACCTGTCAAAGAATTCCAGTCAATTTGACTAAAGTTAAAGTCCCCTACTATGACTATGTTACTGTGTCCAGAAGCCCTAACAATTTCGTCCCAAAGAAGTCTCCCTTTTCGGATCCAACCCCTGGAGGTCGGTATATTACACCTAGAATTATTTTTCTTGACCCCCACGAACTCTACCCAAACAGACTCTGTTACTGCTCCATCTATTTTTATACCTCTTTTTATCAACAATTAATATTTTCTCGAACATACAATGCAACTCCCCCCCCTTCCCTTTACATCTATCCACTTTGAACAACTTAAATCCCTGAAAAATTACACTCAGCAGTCATATCCCGACTCTTTAAATCATACCACGTTTCAGTTAATGCAATGATATCAAAGTTCCCAGCACAAAGCTACCAAAATGTAGTTCATTAATTTTATTTCTTGCACTTCGACTGTTAGCATAAAATACCATCATATGTTTTTTCTTCTGCACATTTTTCCTATTCATCTTTGTTTTACACAATTTCTGAAATTATCATTACCAAGTTACTCCATGACAGTTTACTATTAAGAATCTTAATAGAGAGCATAAATCAATATATCCATACTCATTATAACATTTTTAAACCCAACCTCTAACTAATCCTAGTTTAAAGTCCTAACAACCCCTCAACTGAGTTAGCAAGAAAACCCACAAACCCCCCTGGATAAGTGAACCCCACCCTGGCATACATGTCATTTCGGCCATAGAAGTTGTCCCATTGTCAATGAATGGTACTGCATTATCCTTACAGTGTTTTTTCCAGCCAACAATTAATACCAATTGCTCTGGACAACCATTCATTACCAACACCCTTCTTGGCAAAAGAAAATATAACAGGCGCCCCCCCCTTCTTCCAATTTTGTCCTATAGCTTCCTTTAACTTTCAAAATAAAAACCTCACTTTTACGCTTGCCTCATGTACTTGTATACCTTTTACATACACTTGTATACCCTTTTTCATGTCTTGTATACCCTTGTACAGCACTTGTAATACCTTTAACATGTACTTGATACCTTTTAAAAATTTCAATTGTAACCTTGTCATGTACCCCCTAAAAACCTTTACCCTTACTTGTAAAACCCTTTTACATGTACTTGAAAACTTGTACATGGGACTTGGGATACCTTTTTACATTACTTGTATTTCCTTTTTAAAGCACTTGTATACCTTGTTCATTTCACTTGTATACCTTGTACATGTACTTTTAACCTTGTACATGTACTTTTTATAAAATTTTTACATGTACTTGTATACCTTGTACAAAGTACTTTATACCTTGACATGAAATTTTATACCCTTTACATGTACTTTTATACCTTGTACCTGTACTTGTATACCTTGTACATGTACTTTGGGAAACTTTTACATGTACTTTTATAAACCTTTTAAAATGCACTTTTATACCTTGTACCCTTCACTTGTTTCCTTTTTACAGTACTTGTATACCTTGGGACAGGGACTTGTAAAACCTTTTACATGTACTTGTATACCTTGTAAATGGGACTTTTTATACCTTGAAAATGTAAATTGTATACCTTGTACATCACTTGTATACCTTTACAGTACTTGTATCCTTGTACAGCACTTTAAAACCTTTTACATGTACTTGTATATTTTTTTTTTTTTTACATACACCTTTTATACCTTGTCATTACTTGTATACCCTTTTACATCACTTGTATACCCTTTTACATGTACTTGTATACCTTGTACATGTACTTGTATACCTTGACAATGTACTTGTAAAACCTTGTACATGTACTTTTTATACTTTTTACATGTAAATTGTATACCTTTTACATGACTTGATTACCTTGTACAGTACCCTTTTATACTTTTTTACATGTACTTGGGATACCTGTAAAATGCCCCTTGTATAAACCTTTAATGTACTTGTATAACCCTTTTACATGTACTTGTATACCTTTTACATTACTTGTATTTCCTTGTACATTACTTGATTTCCTTGTTTCATGTACTTTTATACCTTGTACATTTACTTTTAAAACCTTGTACATGTAAAACCTTTTTCATGTATTTTTATACCTTGTACATGCACTTGTTTTACCTTTTACATGTACTTGTATACCCTTTTACATGTACTTGTATACCTTGTACATGTACTTGTATACCTTTTTACATGTACTTGTATACCCTTTTACATTACTTGTATACCTTGTACATGTAAATTGATACCTTGTAAAAATGTACTTTTATACCTTGTTTCAAGTACTTGTATACCTTGTTCATGCACTTATATACCTTGTACCCTGTACTTGTTAAAACCTTGACATGTACTTGTATACCCTTTTACAGATTGTAACCTTGTACATGTACCCTTTTATACCTTTTACATGTACTTGTTTTACCTTGTATATGTAAATTGTATACCTTGTACATGTACTTTTTATACCCTTTACATGTACTTGTTACCTTTTTAAAATGTACTTGTATACCTTGGGAAAATGTACTTGTATACCTTGTACAAAGTACTTGTATACCTTGTACCCTGGGACCCTTGTATAACCCCGGGACATGTACTTTTTTTCCCTACCTTGTACAGGGTTTTTTTCTTGTATACTTTTTACATGTTTCTTTTTTACCTTGTACATGCACTTGTTTTCCTTGTACATGCACTTGTTTTACCTTGTACATGTACTTTTTATACCTTTTACAATTTCTTGTATACCCTTTTACAAGTACGGTATACCTTGGGCATGTACTTTGTATACCTTGTACAGTATTTGGGATACCTTTTACAGGGCCTTTTGTACCCTTTTACATGCAATTTGGGACCTTTACATGCACCTTTTATTCTTGTACATGTACTTGTATACCTTGTACAAGTACTTGTATACATTGTACATGTTTTTGTATACCTTTTACAGTTTCTTGTATACCTTTTACATGTATTGGGATAACTTGTACTGTTCTTGTATACCTTTTACCCTGCACTTTTATACCCTTTTACATGCACTTGTATAACCTTGTTAAAATGCACTTGTTTTACCTTTTTACATGTACTTGTATACCTTGTACATGTACTTGTAACCTTTTACATGCACTTGTATCCTTGTACATGTACTTTTTTTTACCTTGTAATGCACTTTTAAACCCTTTTTCATGCACTTGTAACCTTGTAAATCACTTTTATAAACCTTTACATGTAAAATTTTTTACCTTTTTACAAGCACTTGTATACCTTCTAAAAATGCACTTTTATACCTTTTACAAAGTACTTGTAAACCTTGTACAAAGGTTTTTTTTCTTGTAACCTTTTACAAGTACTTGATACCTTGTACATGCACTTTTATACCTTTTACATGCACTTGTTTTACCTTTCTGCACTTGTTTTACCTTGTCAAAGACTTTGTAAAACCTTGTACATACTTGTATACCTTTTACTGTACTTGTATACCCTTTTACATGTACTTGTGTACCTTGTACATGTACTTGTTAAAACCTTGGGACAGTAAAATTGATAACTTGGGACATGTCTTGTAAAACCCCTTTTACATCACTTGTTACCTTTTACTTTCACCTTTTATACCTTGAAAAATGTACTTGTATACCTTGTACAAAGTACTTGTTTCCTTGTACATGTATTTATACCTTTTACATGCACTTTTATAACCCTTTTACATGACTTGTATACCTTGTACATTGCAAATTGTATACCTTGTACATGTACTTGTTTTACCTTGTACATGCACTTGTATACCTTGTACAGTACTTTTGTACCTTGTACAAAGCACTTGTATACCTTGACATGTACTTGTAACCTTGTACCTGCACTTGTTTTAAACCCTTTTACATTTTACTTGTATACCTTTTACATGTACTTTAAAAACCTTGTACATGTTCTTGTATACCCTTTTACATGTACGTTTTACCCTTTTAATTACTTGATTTCCCTTTTACATGTACTTGTAAAACTTTTTCATGTGCTTGTATAACTTTTACATGCACTTGTATACCTTTTACATGTACTTGTATACCTTGTACATGTACTTTTTTAACCCCTTTTACATGTACTTGATTTCCTTGTACATGTATTTTTTTTTAAAACCCTTTTATATGTACTTGGGATCCCTTTTACATGTACTTGCATACCTTTGTACATGTACTTGCATACCTTGTACATGTCTTGATTACCTTGTACATGTACTTGTATACCTTTAAAATGTATTGTAAAACCTTGTAATGCACTTGTATCCTTGACAGTACTTGTATACCTTGTTTCATTACTTGTATACCTTGTACATTACTTGGGGTTACCTTGTACATTTACTTGATACCTTGGCCCTGTACTTGTTTTACTTTTTACATGTAAATTGTATACCTTGTACATGACTTGTATTCCTTGTACATCTACTTGATTACCTTTGGGGGGGGGGGGGGGGGGGGGGGGGGGGGGAAAAAATGTACTTTTACTTTTACAGTAAATTGTATACCCTTTTTACAGCACTTTTTATAAACCCTTTACATTTTTTACTTGTATACCTTGTACATGTACTTTTATTTTCCTTGTACATGTACTGTATACCTTGAAAATGTACTTGTATACTTTGTACAGTACTTGTATACCTTGTCCCTGCACCCTTTTATACCTTGTACATGTACTTGTATAAACCTTTTACATGTACTTTTAATTTCCCCTTTACATGTATTGTATAAACCCTTTCACATGTACTTGTATAAATTTGTACATGTACTTTTAAAAACCTTTTTTCATGTCTTGTTACCCTTTTATATGTACTTGTATCCCCTTTTACAGGGACTTGTATACCCTTTTACATGTACTTGGATACCTTGTACCCTGTAACTTATTACCTTGTACATGTACTTGTATACCTTTTACATGTACTTTAAAACCTTGTACATGTCTTGGATACCTTGTACATTTCTTGTATTCCTTGGGACATGCACTTGTTACCTTGGGACCGCACTTGTATACCTTGGACATGTTTCTTGTAACCTTGTACATGACTTGTATTTCCCCTTTTTCATGTACTTTTATACCCTTTACAGTACTTTAAACCTTTTACATGTACTTTTATACCTTGTACATGTTAAATGGTTAAACCCTTTTAAAATTTTACTTTTAAAACCTTGTTTATGTACTTGTATACCTTTTACATGTACTTGTATACCTTGTACATGTACGGTAAACCTTGACATGTACTTTTTATAAATTTGTAAAATGTAAATTTTAAAACCTTTACATGCACTTGTAACCCTTTTACAAAGTACTTGTATAAACCCTTTTACATGTACTTGATTACCTTGTACATGTACTTTTATACCTTGCACATGTACTTGTTTTACCTTTTTACAAAGTACTTGTATACCTTTTACATGTAAATTTTTATTTCCTTGGGATATGTACTTGTAAAACCTTGTACAGGTACTTTGGGATAAACCCTTTTACATGTACTTTTATACCTTTTACATTAAATTTATTACCTTTTACATGTACTTGTAACCTTGTACATGTACTTTAAAACCTTGTACATGTACTTTTATACCTTGTACATGTACTTTTTATTCCTTTTTACATGCACTTGTAAAACCTTTTACATTCAAATTGTATACCTTGTCAGTACTGGTATCCCTTTTACAGTACTTGTATACCTTGTTCATGTACCTTTTATACCTTGTAAAATGTAAATTGTATACCTTGTAAAAATGTACTGGGATAAATTTTTAAAATGTTACTTGTATAAACCTTTTCCCTGTACTGGGATAAACCCGTACATTTTACTTTTTATACCCTTTTACATGTAAATTGTATACCTTGTTACAAAGTACTTGTACCTTTTTCCCTTTTACCCTGTACTTGTATACCTTGTTTCTGTACTTGTATACCTTGTACATGTACTTGTATACCTTGTACATGTACTTGTATACCTTGTACAAGTAAATTTTTATACCTTGTACAGCACTTGTTACCTTTTAAAATGTACTTGTATACCTTGTACATGTACTTTTATACCTTTTTACATGTACTTGTATACCTTTTCATGTTTCCCTTTTATACCTTTTACATTTTACTTGTATACCTTGTACATTACTTGTATACCTTGTACATTAAATTGTATACCTTGTACATGTACTTGTATTTCCTTTTACATGACTTTTATACCCTTTTACATGTACTTTTTATACCTTTTTACATGTACTTTTATAATTTAAAATTTTTTTATTTTATTACTTTATTTTTTTATTTTAAACCTTTAAATTATTTATATTTGGGACATTTTTGAAAACCTTGTAATTTAAATTTATAATTTAATGTATTTATTTAAAAAAAAAATTTAACTTTTTAAAAATTGGTAATTAAATTTTAATAATTTTTTAAAAGGGAATTATTTTTTTTATTTTATAAATTGTTTTTTTTGAAACAAAAAAATTATAAAATTTTTTTTTAATTGGGAATAATTTTTCTTTTATAATTTTTAAAATTTATAATTTAATAAAAAATTTAAAAAATAATTAATAATTTAATAATAATTAATAATAAAAAAAAATAAAAAATTTTAATTTAAAATAAAAAATTTTTTTTTTGATAAAAATTTTTAATAATTTAATTTTTAATGTAATTAAAAAAATAATTAAAAAAATAAAAATTTAAAAATTATAAAAATTTAAAAGTTTTTATAATAATAAAATTAAAAATAAAAATAATTTTTAATAATAATAATAAAATAATAATAATAATAAAAATTTAAAAAAAATAATAATAATTATAATAAAAAATTTTAAAAAAAATAAAAAAATAATTTTTAAAAAAATAATAATTAAAAAATTATAAATTAATAAAAAAAAATAAATTTAAAAATAATAATAATAATTATAAAAATTTATAATAATAATTAAAATAATAATTAAATAAAATAATAATAATAAAATTATAAAAATAATAATAATAATTTGGAAAATTTTCTAGGGTGCTTATCTGTATGTCCCTTTAACATTATATACAAAAAGAAATTCATGGGAAAAACCATATTGTTTACCGAGTCACCCCTGTAGACATGTGAGAAAACCCTTTAACCCCCTCGGGCACTACAGGTGGCCCCTTCGACCTCACAATCTTACCAAAACTATCCGAGACCATATGGATTGGGTAGCACCCACAAATACGGTGCACTAATTTTTGTGGGGCTGTAAATTATATTTGTTTAGCTGAATGAAAGGGGGGGGGGGGGAGGTTACCATGGTACATCCACCAAGAAAAAACTTTTACATAATCCCACCACTTTCCAGATTTCTCTGGGGGTCACTTTATGTAGCTGGGTCACTCATAACCTATCCAATTACAACTAATCTAGTGGCCCCATGATCTCTTAACTAAAGGGTTACTTTCTGTGGGGGATTTATACCCTTTTTTCCTCCATTCACCACTCATTTTTGTGTCCCGCTACACCGACACGGTTCTCATTCCCGGGGCCCCGAGGTATCCGTCGGTTTTTCCCGGTTTTGAATCGTGATTCCATAAATTTCTACCCCGGTACAGGTCACACGTTCACTCGGAGCAAGGCTCTCTGTTTTCCCTCCCGCATTCCTTAAATCAAAGTTATTTTCACGAATTTTCATTACCATTTTACAAAACGATTTTAACGTCCCGTCACTAAACAAATTAGAGGGCACTCCATTTAAAATCTAGGCCGATGAGCGAGGGTTAACACACGGGTATTTCCCC